>PVKM010016856.1:0-26440 GCA_004027735.1 Carollia perspicillata
CCTCATTTACTTTGCACAGGTTCACTAAAGGTAATCACAAAAGGTGAGTACCTTTTACAGGTAACAAAGGAAAGAATGTTGCTAATTACTTCAAAGAGAAGGATGTTGCAGATCAAGGGGAAAAGTGGTTGAACTGGTTACACTCCATACTTGGGAGGTTTAACACAGATTTTAGGAAGTTACTTTACAGATATGCAGTAAGCATTTGCTATCTCAATCCAGGGTGAGGGAGTTTTAGCAAAAGCAAGTCTCATAGTACCCTAGGTACAAGGCCTGATTCCCTATGGGAGGATCTATCCATGGCACGGATCCTGTGTGCCAGACCTCGCTCCCCACTGGTCTTTCTGAGTGGGGACTGGGCTACATTTCGCACACCACATGGAACGGTCTCCTACAGTGTGGCCCAAGACAACTCTGCTCTTTCCAGTGTGGAGCAGAGACACCAAAATGTTGGACACCCCTGATATATTTAGGAGACTACTTGCTTAAACAATTTTTCCTGCTGTAGAGGAGATAATTCTCTGGCCTGGGGCAGAAGTGAGGGCAGAAGAGAACGTGAGAATGAGGCAACAGAAGTATGGGCCTTTGAAATGGGAAGGGGAAAAGAACAAGATTCTGTTAGGGGCTGAACGCTTGTGTTCCTACCAATTCACATGTTGAAACTCCAATCCCTAGCATGGCTACATTTGGAGTAAGGAGGTAACTAAGGTTAAATGAGGTCATAAAAGTGGGGCTCAATTCTAATAGAATTACGTCCTTATAAGAAGAGGCACCACAGAGCTTACTCTCTCTCTCTCCAGGGTGCAGAAGCTGAGGAAAGGCCGCGTGAGGATGCAGTGACAGGCAGCTGTCTGTAAGCCTGGACGAGTCCTCAGCAGAAACTGAGCCCTGTTAGAACTTGATCCCAGTTTGCCAGCCTCCAGAAGTGTGAGGAAAAAAGTTCTGTTGTGTAAGCCATGCAGTCTGTTGTGTTTTAGTATGGCAGCTGGGCAGACAAAGAGACTCTAAGACAGGTTTGAGAATTTCTCTGTCACATTCATGGGGCCTTGGGGAGGAGGCAGGCCTCATTGTTATTCATTCACAAATACCTAATGAGGGCCAACCATATGCTAGGCCCTGTTCTAGGAGCCAAGGATATAGCCATGGGCCTACAGATGCTATTCCTACTTGCATTCCTGAAGCTGTCAGGTATTAGCACCATGTGACAGCCATAGTTCAGGAATGGCAGCTTGATGGTGGCCATGTGGGAAGGGTGTAATAAACTTTACACATTTCCTTCTGCCCCAGAGAGACATGAGAGAGCCTCAGAGATAACAGGAGGGGGTAGTGGTCAGTGAAAATGGGAAAAAAAGAAAGAGGGAAGAAGAATGATTGTCGAGGATGTCAAGGGTTCTAATTATTGCCTGCCCAACTGGTTTTCCTGGTTTTCTTTACACAGTGGTTGGTAGACTGGTAGACTCAGACCAGGTCATTCAGGGCTTCTGGAACTTTCGCCCATCAGAATTTCTTAGAGGAATGATTGAAGCATAAAACTTCTGGGCCCCTTCCCCAGAAATTCTCATATGGCAGCCGGTCTTGGTAGGACCCAAGAATTGGCATCTCTATCAAACTTCTATGTGATGCTAGCTACTTAGTTCACACTGTGAATGGCTCTGATATAACACAACATTTTAAAAATAGACACCCACAGAGGAAAAGGACTCACTCAGGGTCATACTAGTCAGTAGAGCAGATGGACTCAAAGACCTGAATTGGCTTTTATAAGACCATATACCCATCCCTGGATGAAACCCTCTGAAATGAGAAAAATGGTAAGTTCTGACTGACCATGGGCCTTGGTCACAGGCCACTTCTTGAGGTGAAGATAGAGTAAGCTTCATCAGAACTGCATGTTCTTAAAGTGAGAGAAGTTTGTGTCCCAGTGAAAACAAATGGAAGTCAGGTAGATGGTTGCTGGAGGGCCAGAAACAACATGTCCAGCAGACCATGAACTATGGGAAGGGTCTGATGGGCTATTCAGAACCTCATTATATCAGATAGAACCTCATCATAGGTAAGGGCACAGGCTCTGGAGGGAGTTTGTATAGGTTCAACATCTCACATGCTATGCAGCTGGTATGAGAAGAGGCAGTCTAGCCTGACCCCAGCAATGATCAGCACACACCCTGCATGATGCTTGGCATAAAGCCTACTTTGGAATGGAATGTAGACTTCATGTTTTAAATCTTCTGGCACTGAACAGAAAGGGTGCAGTTTGGGAAACTCTTTGGGCTGGGAGGGCTCAGTCAAGGGATATTCCTCCTTTTTCTCTTTGAAGCTGACAATCCTGGGGAGAGGGTTGTAGGACAGAGGTCTTAGGAGATGGGCCTTTTCATTCCCACAAAATACATTTGACTTTCAGCCAAGCTTCCTCCTGGGGAAGAGGTGTTCAGTCACAGGAACTCAGAGGCATAGGTTTGGTTAATTATCCTGGAACCAGGACTCAGGTGTCCATCCAAGATTTGAGGTGGGTCTCAGGTAGGATCCACCCATGCCTGTCATTCTACTTCACTTAGCAACTGCCACCATAGCCTCCATGACTGTGGTTTCTGGGAATCAGGGACTGGGGCGAGGCCTAGGGATCACAAGGATCTTCTGCAGGGATGTTCCTGTTTGGGTCAGAAAGGCGGGTGAGACTAAAAATACCACCTACATGACATATTTACTCTTCTCTTGTTAATACCCTAGAGAGATTGCCAAGAGTCACTATCACCAAGCCTGTGATTAAACCATAATTACCACTTTCATGTTTATAAATTTTGTCCTTAATATCATAGAGGAGTATTTTTAGGCTAGAACTGGAACTAACACTTCCTAATGCAGGAATGTGGATTTAAGCAAGTATCTCTCCTTGAAGGTTACTTCCACTGACATGGCAACAAGGCCAGGAGTGATCTGTACCCAAGAGTTAAACTGGGATCCTCTAGGCACACCAGGGCTGCTCACCAATTATGGAAGTTTTGCGGCTATCTATGTTATTCTGTCCTTTCAACCTCCTAAGACTATTTATTCATTCACTCATGTTTGTTCATTAACTCAACATGTTGAGTGCTTATTCTCTGCCAGGTGCTGGGAATAAATACACAAAGCCCTGACTTTTATGGGGTTTACATTCTAGTGGTGGTTGCAAATTGGGGAACCAGACAACACATTTATTCATTCATTAATTTATTCATTTAATATTATGTAATATGATGGGAATATGCAGGAAGAAATGCCATATGGCATCTGAGGAAGCCAGGCTACTTTAGATGATGGGGTCAAGGAGGTAATTTGTGAGCTGAGAATTAGCCAGCCATATGGTAAGCCATCTCCCTGCTTCTGCTTTGCTGACCCAAATTCCCAGTTACTCCCCTACATTCTAACCCTTTTCCCTGTGCCTAGTTCCAAGATAAACATCTTCTACCCTCCACAAACCTGTGTTAACTGAAACTTGACTCTAGGATATGACTCCCCCCCTGCAGCTCTTGCAAATAGCGGTGGCTCATTCTCTCCACTCCATTTATTCTGGGTCAGAAGAGGGGTATCAGAGCCTTTATTCCTAGAGCTGTCTCCATGGCATTTAAACATCCCCACTCCTTTGAGACTCCTGCCATCAAATTATACCACATCCTTCTTCTCATTGCTGTCATTCATCTATTTCCCAGATCCTTTACTCCATTCATTGAAGACTTCGGGACCCAGTCCACTGTCTTCATTTTCAAGCTAATACTGACACTCACCAGTATTGTTCACCTGGAACTCTAGCTGAAAAGTTCTTTGACCTTGATTCTTTTGAGTTTCACCTCCACCCATTTCAGCTCTTTTCCACAGCTAGATCTGCAGCCCACATGGGTTCCATCTTAAAAATCTTCAAGTTCTACATTTCAGTCTAACCAGAATAAAGCCAGGCTTCCTCAAGCCTATTTCTTAGCATCACATCACAAGTAAAAGAAATACTCCTCCTCCAGAGAGCCACAAAATACACTGCAGGTCCTTAATGAGGGGGTCTCAAGCCAGTGGTGGAGAGGTGGGTACATCACACAATATTCAGGAAGACTTCCTAAAAATTATCTTTGTCCATCTCTCTCCCCAAAGTCCCACAACTTATGGCAGTTCCTCATCTCTTGTTCTATCCTTCTCAAAACTCCCCATCCACTTAGTGTTCCTGTCTCACTCACCCCTTCCCGTCTTTGCCTCCTCTTCCCAACTCCTTTTTCTTTTCTACCTCAACTACAATTGGTATCATTTAAAAATTCCCTGTGTGGTACACTCTTCCTGTGTTCTGCATCTTTATCCATTGCCCCATCAGCAGATCAAACAAAGAATTCTCACTCCTTGGAGAATGGGGGTGGGTAGGTGGATGGGAGATTATAAATCTTATATGATTTGTCCTTATCACACATTTTAGTGTCCATCATCTCCTGTCTGTCCAGATCTTTTTCTCCCATCCCTCCCACACCTATCCTTCCACCTGGCAGTGGCCTCCGATGCCTCTTTCTCTCCCAGTACATTGGCCCCTGGCTGATGCCTCTTAGGCCCCTCTCAGATCAGATCTATCTCACAGGTAGAGATCTGAATGATCTGAATGATCACTTCCCTTGTCCTTAACTTCCCTCTTTATCATTCCTGTCAAGCCAAACTTAATCCAAATCTCTCAATTAGCCATTTCTGCACCTACACTTGGAGAACACCACACAACCTGAAGACTGGTGCCTTGCGAGACCATGGCAACAGATGTGTCCTCAAGAGCTACCTGTTCATCCACCCTTTTACTTGTCTGTGACCAGATCCCCATCAACCCACATCCAGTGTACCTGAAGACAAATAATGTTTACACTTTCCAGTTAAGGGAACAAATAATCCCTCTTCTGTCTTGTTTTGGGTGTGTTTATTTAACTTGAATTGGCTTCCTTCCGCATGAAATCAAAAGGCCCCTGAGAGAGAGAATTAATGACCCCAAGTTCAAAGAATGTCCTGGGGGAGAAGGAAAAGAAGCCTCTTCTGAATGGAAAGTAGAGAGTAGCTGGTGATGCACCTTTGGGTTCAGTCTACAAATTCTGAGGACAAATATGGTCATCAGGAACGCACAGGCTGATCTCATAGAGAATATTCTGGAAGACAATTGACTAGAGTAGCTCTGTCCTCTGCCTGTCTTTGCCCCATATCCTTCTTAGGCAAACAGAACTGCCTGCAGTTTGAAATGGACAATCAGACACTGCTAACAGCTGCAGCCCAAGAACTTCAGTTCTTGGCATAATGATCCTGACACAAAAGTATTTCTTTGTGGAAAATTATGCATTCATCGGGCTCATTTGAAACAAAATATGATTTGCATTTTAACTTCCTATAACAAGCTCCACTTCTTCTGTGGATTTCATAATGTTTGATTTTGTTGGACCAGATTGGTGGGGCACATGCTTTACCAAAAACAGTTTAAATTCAAGCCCAGGTTTTTCTTATTTTAAATAGCAACAGCTGTTAAGCATGATAATTATTGTATTTTATCAAAATAAACTCACCAAGTTGCTTCTGAATGTTCCTTGGAGCTGCTCTGCTGGAGGCTGGGGGTCCTCAGGACTGACAAAGAAGGCACAAAGTTTGGATCTAAAAACACAATCAGTCTCCAGGTCTGGAGGTGTGTGGATGGACTATTCAAGGACAGAGAAAGGAAAACAGCCACTAGCTGGAGGCAGATCCAGTGAGATACTTCCCTCTTGATATCTATTGGGCTTTCTCTCTGCAGTGCCCAGTAAACTCCAAATTTCTGAAAGATCGAAAGGGGAATATTATGGATTTATGTGGCAGCCAGTATGATTGATCTCCTTTATGGAGAATTCAGATCATGTCATTTCTGCTTAAAATCCTCTTCCAGTGGCCTCAACCTTGGCTGCCCATCAGAATCATTGGAGAGCATAAAAACAAAACAAAACAAAACAAAATACCCCCACAATTGCCCAGGTTGCAGCCCAGGCCTATTATATCAGAACTGGTGGGTTTGGGCCCAGACATTAGTGTTTGTTTCAAGATCCTGAACCACATTAGACCCTGATTTATATGCTAAATTCTGACCACAGCCAGGGTGGCCCTAACTGATCTCAGACCCCATATTCAAACACTCATCTTGTGTCTTAACTCAAGGTTAAGTTACTGGTATTTCAGTTCTTCAGTCTGCTTTCCACCATGGGAAGATTGAACTCTCTATGTCTCAGAAGACCTTCTGTAACCTAGCCTCTGCTCACCTCTCCAATTTCTCCTGGAGCCCGCTCCTTCTCTCCCGCGCTGTTCCGTTCTTTTCTAATCCCTAAACACATCTTTTCTTTCAGAACCTCTGCACCTGCAATTCCCTTTGTCTTCTTCTGATAACATATTTTTTTCTCCAGGTCCTCCCACATCCAACATACCATTCAGGCCTCTGAGGAGGAAGCCTTCTGTGACATGCCATCTCTGACCTACTCCCTGTTAGTTGCCATTTCATTACTGCATTGTTTCCTGTATAGCAGGTCACCGTCTGAAGTCACCTTGTTTGTCTACTTGTTCTTTAGCTCCCTTCAAGAAGGTAAGCTCTGTGAGACCTGAGACCTCTTCACTACTGAATCCCAGAGGGTTGGCATGTAGCAGGTGTTCTATAAATATTGGATGAATTAAAGAAATGAGTGCTTAGTAGGTCACTTAATAAATATTGTTTGAATGAATGAATGATCTCATTTGATCCTTCAGACAACTGGTGTTGTTAGCACCATCTTGCAGATAATTCACCAGAGTCAGAGGTAAAGTAACTTTTCCAGGGTTAAAAATCATAGAAAAGATTTGGAAGCTCTGTGCCACTGAGTGAAGAGTAGGTTGTTGGGGGAGAAGAGAAGACATGTTTTTTAAGACTGGATTTTTGGTAGCTCTGCCATCACTAGAATGGGAAAGTTCATCACTAATTAGCAAAGATATGTAATTAGGTTTTAATTGTGGGATTCTGAAGGGGCCAGTTTAAAACCACATCTGTAGCAGCCTTAGTGGACTCTGACTTTCTAACCTTCAAGAGGGTGATAGGAGGACAGTCATGCTCATTTGGAAACCAAGGGAGAGCCTCATTATTTCAGGGTAATATTCACTTAGCATGTCCAGAAGAGCTGGGGGCTGGGGAATGGAGCAGGTCTCCCATCTAAAGGACTTCCATCCTATTGACTCATAGCAATTACCATCTTGTGTCTACAAAGATCTGCACCCCACCCTGAAACCAGAAAGAGCATATGACAGAGCATTGTCATATAGTGACAATCCCAGTAGCCAGTCACCCAATGCAGCAGGGCAGAAAAGGAATGTGGCCTTTGGTTTCCTCTGTACAATTGGCTTCCTTTTTACAAATGGTCTGGGAATTTTTATCAATATGGAAACCAAAGGTACCTTGGTTCTCAGCTTTGCATCTGAATGTAAAAATAATAACACTAGGTTGACGTATTAGTCTGCCTGGGCTGCCATCATAAAGTACAACTGATGGGGTGGCTTAAATAATAGAAACTTATTTCCTCACAGTTCTGAAGGCTGGTAGTGCAAAGTCAAGGTGTTTATAGGTGTGATTTGTACATGGGCATTCCTGGTGTCTGTATGTTCAAATTCCGTGTTCTTATAAGGACACCAGTCATGTTGGATCAGGGCCCACCCTAATACACTCATTTTTAACTCAATCACCTCTTTAGAGGCCCTCTCTTCAAATACAGTCACATCCTGAGGCCCTGGGGGTTAGGACTTTAACATGAATTTTGGGGGACACAATTCAGCCAGGTAACATTTATTGAGTACTTACTGCATGTTAGCCTCATGGCAAATTGTTTTACAAACATCACCTTACATAATCCCCCAAACTACACTATAATACCAGAAATGCCACCAAAGCATGAATCTAACTACAGAAAGCCTAAAGGGCAGTGAGTTAGAAACACTAGTAGGAAGTAATAGGGTTTGGCAGCATAGAGATAGAAGAGAAGTAGAGCCTCGCTCTGTGGCTTCAGCCTTAAGGTTGAGAATTTGTTCTGAATTACCTTGCACTTGAAGAACCAGTATCACAGCAAGGACCACTACAGCTTCCCTTCCTAGAGACTACCTCAAGACCTGCCTGATGTACTGCAGAAGGAGGGCTGCATGCTCTCCCAGCTTAATTGTACTGTCCTGCGTGGAACTTCCTTTGGTCTTCTCTGGAGTCCCACACAGAAAAAATAGAGGGCTGGCTCATTTCCCTGCTGGAGAAGCAGGGAGGGTGGTTTGGTGAAGATCTTTGAGCTAAGCTCTCTCTTGACAGGATCCTTCTCCTCCTTGGGTCCAGATGTTTTCCCTGTCAACCAAGCTTCCCCAGGAGGCATGTCCATTGCTTCTAGCTGTTTCTCCCCCTTCCAATGTGTTCATTTAGCTTCTAAAATGGGATTTATTGCAGGATCCTCTGGACATATATTCAAATACACCCAAATCACAAGGAGAAATTTGTCCAAACTCACATTGTACCCATCCATGTAGAGTTAACCCCACCTATGCTGAGGAGGACTTTTCACAAAACCTGAAGGTCAGTGTTGTTGTTATTTGCCAAATCTGAGCAGCTGAGGCCTCAGATCACTTTTTCCGTATTTGGTGAGATGGGCTCAGAGAAAAACAACCTTCGAGGGTGTGTGTATGGTGATGATTATAACAGGATGACCCAGGGAGGGGCTCCATCACTCCCAGGGAGGCTAACCCATCCCCAACACCCCTTGATATTGCTCATGCTGGTCCTTTGGTTTCTTTGCAGATAGAAACATTTGAACCCAAGGAAACCCCAATAGGTTTTCTTACCCCCTCTCTCTCAAACACATTCAAACATACACACAAGTCTAACCAGAGAAACAGAAATAACTTCCAGTACTTATTACAGAGGAAATGTATGCAGGTGGTTATACAGGTGATGAATGAGATGATGGTAGGGTGTTATAGAGTTCAAAAATGGCCATTAATGGTTCCCCTCTCATCAAGAAATGACATCTATTTTTTTACCTCTTAAATCTGGGCAGGTCTTCTGACTCTCTTTGGGAGAAGCAACGTTGTATAAGTTCCAAGCTTGAGCCTCAAGAGGTTTTTCCCATTTGCCTTCTCTTTCTTGGAACCAGCTGCCAACTGAATATTCCTAGGCTAGAATATTGGCTGATGCAAGAGACAAATGGACCTGCCATTGCCCCAGATGACAGACAGCCAGCTTGCAAAGTTCAGCTCCCTGTTGCCTTGGCAGCTGATTGTATGTGTATGAGTGCACCCAGCCAGGACCAACAGAAGAATTACCCAGCTCATCCCAGTCTAAATTGCTACCTCTTGAATTGTGAGCTACAAATAAATGGTAGTTGTTTTAAGATACTAACTTTGGGGTAGTTTGTTTCACAACCAAAGGGAACTGATACATGAAGTAACCCAGAGATTAGCAACACCAGGAAGTCACTGCCATCTGAGGCTGTGGGGACAAAGGGAGGCAGTAATAAAACCATGGACCAGTGTAATCAGAGCACCCAAAAGATGAGGAATAAGGACAGAGAGGTCCCATGGAGGCTTAGAGGCACAGAGAAATGAGAGGACAGGCAGTCGATGGAAGACCAGACAGGTGGAGATACCCTGGCTTCTCCCTTCTTGTCTGCTCTCCAATCTCCCACCTGGACTTTCCATCAGCTGAGTTCAACTGGCAGCCAGCTGGGACAAGAGCCTGGAGACGCAGGCCCCAAGAGTCAGCCTTTGTACATCACAGAGCAGAGCAGAGGAAGGGCTAGGACGGGAGCTATAACACACATGCTGTAGAGCAGACACAAAGAAGTGGAACTGAGGATTGAGCTTTCGAAACAGCACAACTGCATTCTCATATTCATATCTCATTCCCTATTCAGGAATTTAGCCCAGACTGAAAACGAATTCTAGCTATTGGAAAGCTGTGACTGCAAGTGTCTCAACTTTTGACAGAGTCAATCAAACTGTGTTATCCTATTTATAAAATGTTGCACCCACATTGGCCCATCAAAAACACAAATCATCGAACATAGCCTGTGTGGTACTATTGTTAGCTCAAAAAACACAGCAGTTATAAAACACTAATTTGATTAATTTTAATGTATTTAGCAAGCATAAGAACTTCTTACATGCTGACCAAACACAACAAAGGATGACACCACAGACATACACATTCATGTACACACAGAAAATTTCTTTTTAAAAAATTATCACTATTATTATTATTTTATCCTCACCCAGGGACATTTTTATGGCTTTTAGAGAGAGAGAGAAAGGAGAGAGAAAGAGAGAGGAATTGATTGGTTACCTTCTCATGCATGCTCCTACTGGGGATGGAACCCGCAACCTTTGTGTGTGCCCAGACCGGGACCTGAGACTTTTCAGTCTACAGGATGAAATGCCAACCAACTGAGCCATAACAGCCAGGGCAGATAATTTCATTAAGGTATAAATGTTGTTCCCGAGGTACATACAGAGTGGGGCAGAGTCATTTAAGTTGGGTTTTGAAGAATGAGTAGGAGTTTACCTAGTAGAAAAGAAAATGAACAACTTTTTAGGGGAGTGTGCAAAATTTGGAGATAAGATACAAGGTGTCATACTTAAGAAACTATAAGTACTATAGCTTAGTGTAGCCAAAATACTGTATGTAGAAGAAATGTGGACAGATGTGGTCACTGAAATGGCAGGGGCTAGCGCATGGAAACATTATATGTCACATTGAGGAGTTTGCCACTTACAGCCGATTGGAACATATCAATATTTTTTATTTCATAGGATTTTAAAGAATTAAAATAATACAAGTTTATTTTAAGGAGCTTAAAAATGATATAAAAAGGAAAAAAGAGTCATGATTTCTGCCCTCTTCTATCTTGGAGGCTGCCAGGGATAGTAATCAGGAGGGTGTCCTGATATACCTTTCCCATATTCAGGGTTGGTTTGTTTACTTATGTGTTCTGGCTTGGATTACAAAAGATGGTGTAATATACTTATCAGTCTGCAACCTGCTTTCCCTCTCCTGCCCCCTTAAGAGTATATGGACATCCCTTCAGATGAATTAGATTTAACTCATCATTTATGCAACTCCTTTCTGACTGGTGGGTATTCACGTTGTCTGTTTTTAGCAATTAAAAAAATATTGTGGTATATCTCCTTGGGAATGAGTCTGGGTACATTGGAGCTTTCACGTCAGTAAAATAGATTCCCAAAGGGAAGATATCTGGATTAAAGAATGTTTGCATTTTTAAAATTTTAATGTGTGTGACCAGATTACTTTTCTATTAGGCTGTAGCAATTTCTATTTCTCAACACTGCCAGTCAGAATTGAACATTGTCACTCTTTTATTTGCAAATTTTAGCAAATATAATGGACGAAAAACAGGCTGTATGGTTTAATTTGCATTTTCTTGGCTTCTACGGACATTGAACATCTTAACATATGCTTATTGACAATTTGCGTCTCCCCTTATGTGAATTGCCTGCTCATTTTTCTGTTCGGTTGTCTTTTTGTTATTAATTGGTAAAGGTTATTTGAATATTAGTAATTGTTCATCTTTAGCCATGTGTTTGCAAAGGTTCTTTTGGCACAGGGACTTCCCCTTCCAGCTCTTATGTCTGGTTGGATAAATAATGACATATGGCAGATTAACAAAAGAAATCAAGTTTAATACTATTAAAACAGGAAATTCGTGTAAGCATGAGAATTCCAGACAGTGAGGTAAAATGAGATATATACATCATTGTGACTTAATGAGGGGAAGCAGGCATCTCTGACTTCAAAGGGAAGGAAAGCAATTTACAAGGGGATGAAAGAGTTAACGCTTAATAAACAAATGTTTGTTGGGCCAGCTTTAAACAATGGGACACGGAGAAGATTGACTGGGCCTTGCTGAATTCCTCTCTATCACACATTCTCAGATTAAACTCTAGTTCTCTGTGAGGATCACTCCCTTTCCAGAGCAGGTTTTCTGTCTCAGTTTTGTTTAGGCAGTAAGGGGAAGAATCAGTTTTTTCCTGGGTCTTTTGTTTCTTAAAAATAAGCAACTTAAAATAATCAATACCCCTAAAAGGCATATTTTGCGGTGGCATCTCTGCTCCCCTCCCCAGGTCTCTTTCCTCCCTAGATTCTCATTTTTAAAGCAATTTTATTTGTTAATAATTAGAGGCTGTCAGGAAGTTGTGAAAATGATACAAAGTCCTAGGGACCTTTCACCCAGCTTTTCCCAAGGGGAGCATCTTACATAACTGCAGCATGATATCAAAACCTCTTTTATCTTTGATTTCCATTACTTTATGGTAAATTTTAATATCTGGTAAGACAAGTCCCACCACTCCATACTTTTTCATTATTTTCTTGATTATTCTCTGACTCTTATTTTTTCCATTTAAACTAATTTTAGCTACTTATTCCCCTTTCTTTTCCCCTAAAAATCTCTCCTGGAATTCTGATTGCAATTCACTGAAAGTTACATATTATTGTGAAGGAATGACATTTCAAGATACCAAGTTTTCCTACTCAGGAATATAGTATTTCACTCTAACCATTTAGGCCTTATGTTATGCCCTTCGATGAGAATTTAGTTTTCCTTCATGTAGTCCTTAGAATCATTAATTCATAAGCATTTTACAGTTTTGTCATAAACAATTTTCCATTGCTGCTGCAACAAATTACCATGGATTTAGTGGTTTTAAAACAACAGAAATTTATTACCTTACAGTTCTGGAGGTCAGCAATTGTAACAACAAGGGCTGAGTTCCCTCTGGAGGCTGTAGGAGACAATCCATCTCCTGCCTTTTCCTGCTGGTGGAGGCACCTGTGCTCCTTGGCTTCTGGTCCCTTTCTTGAATCATTCCTGCCTCAGCTTTTACTGCTACCACTCCTAGTCTGACTCTGCCTCCCTCTCATAAGGGATTGTAATTACATTGGACTCACCTTGTCTCCAGGTCTTTAACTTAATCATATCTGCCAAATTCCTTCATCATTTAAGGCAATATAGTCATAGGTTTTCAAGATTAGTATGTGGACCTCTTTGTGGGGGTGGGGGGCATTATTCTATCTACCACAAATAGGATTATTATTTTTTATTAGTTTCACATCGTACTCTTCACTGCTGGAATGAAGAAAATTCTATCCATTATTGTATATTTAAGTATGTTATCCACTTTACCAAAATTTAATTATTTGAAATAGTTTTTGGTAGAGTCTTTTGGATTTTCTAAATGCACAATTATATCACATGGGAATAATGTAATTTTGCCTCTTCTTTCCCAATATTTGCACGGATTAATTAATAATAATTAATAATTAATGTATTACATTAGTTAAGGTCTCCAAAGTAATGCCAAGAATGATGATTTTGACAGAAATTACTTCAGCTGAATATTATAGTTGTTATGGATTTTCTGTGAATAATCATTATTGTTTTTTTTAATTTAAATTGCATTTTATTGTTTGTGCTATTACAGTTGCTCCAATGTCTCCCCCTTGGCCCACCTCTACCCAGACCTCCCGATTAGCTCAGACAATTCCCACACCATTGTCCATGTCCATTCATCATTCATATTTCTTCTTTGGCTGCTTTATGCTATACTTTATATCTCTATGACTATTCTGTAACAACCAATTTATACTTCTTAATCCCTTCACCTTTTTCTCCCATCCCTTGACACCTCTCATTTGACAACCAACAAAACATTCTCTGTATCTATGATTGTTTCTGTTGTAATTGTTCATTTATTTTATTTTTTGGATTCAGTTATTGATAAATATGTGCTCATTGCCATTTTATTGTTCATGTTTTTGATCTTCTTCTTCTTAAAGAAGACCCTCTCACACTTTTTGCAATACTGGTTTGGTGATGATGAACTCCTTTACCTTTTTCTTATCTGGGAAGCTCTATATCTGTCCTTCAATTCTAAATGATAGCTTTGCTGTGTATAGAGTAATCTTGGCTGTAGGTCCTTGCTTTTCATCACTTTGAATATTTCTTGCCACCTCCTTCTAGCCTGGTAAAGTTTCTTTTGAGAAATCAGCTGACAGTCTTATGAGAGCACCCTTGTAGGCTAACTGCTTTTCTCTTACTGCCTTTAAGATTCTCTCTTTGTCTTTACCTTTGGCACTTTAATTATGATGTGTCTTGGTGTGGGCCTCTTTGGGTTCATCTTGCTTGAGATTCTCTTTGCTTCCTGGATTTGTGTGTCCATTTTCCTTCACCAAATTAGGGAAGTTTTCTGTCATTCTTTTTTCAAATAAATTTTCAATTTCTTGCTTTCTCTCTCCTCCTTCTGCCACCCTGCCATGATGAGAATGTCAATACACTTGAAGTTGTCCCAGGGGCTCCTTACACTATCCTCATTTTTTTTTCTTCTTGCTGTTCTGATGGGTGTTTTTGGCTTCCTTACATTCCCAATCACTGATTTGATTCTCAGTTTCATCCACTCTATTGTTGATTACCTGTAAATTGTTCTTCATTTCAGTTAGTGAGTGTATCCTTCATTTCTGACTGGTTCTTTTTTATGGTTTCCATGTCCTTTTTTAAGCTGTTGAAGTTTTCTCTGAGTTCATTTGCTCTTTCCATAAGTTCAGAGAGCATCCTTATAACCAGTGTTTTGAACTTAGTATCTAGTAGATTGCTTGTCTCTGTATTGTTTAGTTCTTTTTCTGGAGTTTTTTTTTTTATGTTCTTTCATTTGGGTCATGTTTCTTTGTTACCTCATTTTGGTAACCTCCCTGTATTTGTTTTTATGTATTAGGTAGAGCTACTATAGCTTTCTGGCTTGGTATCATGGCCTAACATAGTAGGTGTACTGTAGGATCCAGTGGCACAGCCTCCTCTGTTACCCAAGCTAAGTACTTGAGACGCACCCACTATGTGGGCTGTGTATACCTTCCTCTTGTAGTTGAGACTTGATTGCTATTGGCAGGTCAATGGGAAGGATTCACCCAGGCTGATCAGCTGCAAGGGCTGGCTATGACCACTGACTACCAATCTCTGACCACCATGGAGGATCAACTGTGCGGGAGCCCACTCCACAGAGCTGGAGTTACTTCAGCAGTGTTCTGGTGACCTCTGGGTCCACCCCTTGAGTGTATCACTTATGAAAGTGGTTGGATGGTGGTGATCTGATGCGGTCAATAGCTATCTACTGAGTGCACAGGCTCTGGGGCCTCCTGGGAGGTTACAGGCCAAAGTTAGCCACGGCCTATGTTCTGTCTGGAGTCATCAGGCGTAACTACAAAGTGATCTGCAGATGGCTGCTACTTGTGCTGGCTTTGGAGGTACCCAACCAAGGTCAAGCTGTGAACTAATCCAGCTGTTGCTAGTACTGAGCCTGTAGCAAGAGGTATAGGGTTTGCTAAAGCCAGATACTGCTTGTTTGAGAGAAGTTAGGAAAATCTGAAGCATGAGCCAAGACAAACCATTCATATGAAAAAGCCACTGAAAACAGCTTGGGTGGGCTGAAAGTTGAATGGGGCAGAGCCTCAAGGCAGAGCAAACAGTGTGAGCCAGGTTTATGGAGTCTCAGATACGGCACCCAATGCCAGGTCTGTGGGGGGATGGCCCAGAAAAGAAGCAATGGCCTCTGCCAGCACTTCTGTTTAGGAGAAAGCTGCCCCCCAGCTCTTGTTCTGATGCCAGACACTTCGGTTCCTCCCAATATGCCTCTGGTGCCTTTTAAGTTGGTGCCTTGGTGCTGGACCCAGAGGAAGTGAGTCCAAGTAAATATGTGCATGGGTCCTTTAAGGGGAGCTGCCTGGGGCTCCAGAAGTTTCTGTCTTCCACAGCCTCAATCAGTTTTCCCCCATTGGTTTTTACAGCCAGAAATTGTGGGGACTTATATTCCTGGCACTGGAACCCTGGGCTAGGGGTCCTGGTTGGGGCTGGGACTCCTTGCTCCTGAAATGTCCCTCCCAATTTTTATCTACCACACGTGGGTGTGGGACCAGCCTGTTCTGTCTCCATTCCTCCTACCACTCTTGATGTGGTTTCTTCTTTAATTCTGCAGTTGTAGAACTTCTATTCAGCTCAATTTCTGGTGGTTCTGAATAATGGTTATTCTGTAGTTGAATTGTAATTTTGATGTGGTTGTGTGAGAAAGTGATCTGTGTTTACCTATGCTGTCATCTTCTAAACTCTTGATAATCATTACCATTTTGAAATAGCTTTCTTTTTTGCACATTGATGGGATGAACTCATAAATGCTCTTACCTCCATTGGGGACTATAATCTCATACTGCTAAGTCCAATGGTTTTGTTTCAATCACTGGGACAGATGGTTTTGTTTCAATCACTCAAACTGAGATGAAATCAGGCCAACTATGTACTTCTGCTTCAGGTGTCCTGGGGTCAGAAAGATGGGGCAGTCTTCACCAAAGACACCCACTGGTGTCTACCATTCATCTCCACTTGGGAAGTCATTAAATCTTGCCTCAATCCAAGGAAGGAAACCTCAGATCTGTCTCTCCTTTGGAGCTTTCAGCACAATTTCAGTTTCTATCAAAACTCTTACTCTGATGTTTATGTTGTTCTAAGAGTCAATTTTAAATGGCAGGAATTGGGAGTATTCACCCATTTGCCATATTTTAGAATCTCTTTAATCGCATCACACTAATATTTTAAAGCAGAAGAGTAACACGATCAGATGTCTGTTTTATAAAGTATTTCTGGAAGAAGCTTAAGTGATTGATTTGAACAGGATCCCAGTTTAAAAATTATGACACAGGAGTTGTTGTGTAAAATATGGCATATCCATATCATGTCTATTATAGTCCTCCACCTTCATCAGTGGTTCTGCTTTTCTCAGTTTTAGTTACTTGAAATCAATTACTGTCTGAAAATATTAAGTGGAAAATTCCACAAATAAACAATTCATAAGTTTTACATCCCCTGCCATTCTGAGAATTGTGTTGAAATCTCACAAGTCCCGCTCAGTCTCGCCCAGGCATGACTCATCCCTTTGTCCCCATATCCGTGCTATTTCCACTCCCTGCTTGTTAGTCATTTATTCCTCTCATTTTAAGATTGGCTGCCTTGGTATCACAGTGCTTGTGTTCAAGTAACCTTTATTTTACTTAATGATGACCCCAAAGTGCAAAAGTAGTGATGCTGGCAGTTCAGATATGACAGAGAGGCCAGACAGCATTTTCTTTAAGTGACAAGGTTAAAGTTCTTAACTTCATAAGGAAAGTAAAAAAAAAACAAATGGTATACCGAGGTTGTTCAGATCTACAGTTAGAATAAATCATGTATCAATGAAATTGTGAAGGAAAAGGAAATTTGTGCTAATTTTGCTGTTGTACTACAGCTACAAAAGTTATCGCCATTGTGCATAATAAGTGCTTAGTTTAGATGGAAAAGGCATTAAATTTGTGGGTGGAAGACATGAACAGAAAATGTGTTCTGATATAAGGCAACATATTTCATTAGAAAGTATTGAGCTTGTACTGTTACTGGACTGAAAGTGTTCATTTGCCTGTGCTCATCAATGCCCAATAAGACATGAACAAGAGTTTGCAGCTAAGAAAGTAAGGACTTATTAAGGATATCGTGTCATGCCCAGAGTCACAGGTAGCTAATGTTAAAAAATCTGATTCTCCAATGGCTTCCAGAGAATAGATTATATAGGGCAAAAATCATTAATCATGGTGACTGAAGGAGTAAGGGTTATGGTCTCTACTGATTGGCCAGTGCTAGGGTTGGGGTAATTGATCATTGCCTGTGGTCCTGATGTCAGCCATGGAGTTGTTCCATCCATCTTTGCAAGGATTTGTTCCACTTTCCTGTTTCTGGAGCTAAAACACAACTGAGGCCAAGATACTGTTTTTAGTTTGATTGAAAACTCTGTTTCTGTCATTGGTAGATCCAGGACCTTGTTCCAAAGACTACTGGATGCCTACCAGAACCTCACTGTCCTGAAGGCTTAGTGATTAAGCAAGGGAGAGGGAAGTGGGTGAGTTAAGATGCTGGATGAGAGCAGTTTGAGTCAAAGGGGGAAAAATAAGAGCACATTAAAGAAAATTAGCTTTCTGTGTAGTTGCAGTACAAAGACTTCATCAAGTCATTCTCCTGAAAGGAGAAACAACATCCACCTAACTTTTATTACAGTATATTATAATAAATTTCTATCTTATTATTAGTTATTGTAAATCTCTTCCTGTGCCTAATTTATAAATTAAAATTTATTATAGATATGTATGGATATGAAAAAAACAGTACATGTAGGGTTTGGTACTATCTACAGTTTTAGCATCCACTGGGGGTCTTAGAATGTATCCTCAAATAAGGTTGTAGCTGTAGTACATAAAACTAATCCTCTTGAGGTGTGTGTATGTGTGCATGAGTGTGTGCTGAGGTGGACTTGGTGTAAGGCTGATGGTTGGTTGCACTTAGAATTCCAATGCCCCCTCCATAGTTTGCTCTCTTTTAAATTGGAGTTAGTTTGACAACCAGAATATGGACAGCTAAGGGCGATGTTGCTTTTGTTCCCCATCAGAGGAGATAAGTCCTGCGCATGACTTCTGTCATCACAATTTCTCCCCGATACTGATTACTGATCTGGGGCCACTGAAAGAGTGACCACTGGAAGAATGAACCTTTATTATTTCTTAAAAGATTTTATTTATTTATTTTTAGAGTGCGAGAAAGGAAAGGAGAAAGAGAGGGAATGAAACATTGATGTGAGAGAGAAACATGGTTTTGATGTCTCTTGTAAACACCCCATTCAGGGACCAAACCCTCAACCCAGGCATGTGCCCTGACCAGGAATCTAGCTGATGACCTTTTGCTTTGTGGAATGATGTCCAACCCACTGAGCCCCACTGGTCAGAGCTCACAAGCCCTTTAAAAATGCCTCTTTGGCATTGGCCCTAGAAGCAACTGACCAAAGTCGGGATGTTAATAAATTAACCCCAACTCCACACTCTTTGCTGGATGTAGGAGCCTCTCTGGGTATATAATCATCCCGATGGTCAGTGACAGTGTCCAGACTGTGTTTAACATACATAAGGTCCAAACCATGTAGCACTGTGATGTAAAGTTCCCTAAATGAGTCACTACTTCACATCTTTTATACTACAAATCTTTCCTTATCACCTTAACCCCTGTTCCCACAGAATAATCAAAGATCCTTTCTTACTTCTTCTGCTTACATGCAACCAGCAGGGATTTCCCCCTGGTATGTCTATGGCTGCAACTTGGGTTTGTATCCTCACTCACAGCAGAGACTGTCGCAAGGCCCAGGCCAAACAGCAGAATCACCTGGGCACTGAAAAGGCCCCACCTCCCTTGGACCCATCCCAGAGATTCAGACTTGCTTCACCTGGGAAAGGGCCCAGGTGTCAGAAATTTTGAAGTTCATCAGAGGATTCTAACATGCAGCCAGCACTGAAAATCACTCATGTGCAGCTCTTCCAAATGGAATTTCTCCAAATGCTTCTCTTGGTTCCACCTTCCCAAAATTCTAATATGATAGAACATTCTGTGATGAAGGAAATGTTCATATCAGAGTTGGGATTAGGGTAATACAAGTGAGGCAGGTAAGATACAAAATTTGAGGAGGCTCTTATTTTCAGTTGCCAACCCTCCATTTACAAGGCCCTGGAAGTGAAGGCCTTAAATTTTGAACTGAAGCTATAGTTAATAATATTATAACAACTGTATATGGTGTCTGATGGGTAATACACTAATTGGAGCAACCCCTTTATAAGTTACATAAATATGTAATCACTGTGTTGTATACTTGAAATTAATATACCATTGTATGTTAACTGAAATTAATATAGCAAAAAATATTTTTATTAAAAAAATTGAACCTTAGGTGCCTTACCCTAATCTCAGCCCTGGTTCCTATAGTAAATACCTTCTTGATGGAGGTGATATTGTCTCCAAGGGGGCAAAAGTTTGTGAAAGTAACCAACTTTCTGTTTTTGTGTTTGAAGCACAGATATACATACAGTACATAAATAGATATACAGTACATCTGTGCTATTAAAATTTCCCATGGCAGAATAATGGCAACTAGAAAGAATTGTCTAAAAAGGTACCTTGAGGAAACAATAGTGGGGAAAAGGTGAAAAACACTAATATAGAGCATCGAACATAAGTGCCATTGGGTATTTGGAATGTAGTGAGTGGAACTGAGAAATTGAATTTCAAATTAAATTAAATTTTAATTAATTTTAATTCATGTACCTGCCTATGGTTGATGATTACATTGTTATACAGCACAGATTGAGAAGATGGACAAAACAGGTAAGACATCGTAGTCCCTGCTCTGGCCCAGAGCACAAACCTATCCTGGAAACAATGAGGTTTCCCTGGAAGTTCACAATGTAAGCACTGATCCTCTCATATAATCTCTCAAACAAAAGGAGAATTCCCCAACCTGATGCGTATTTCTAGCCATGTCCCAAAGAGGGGAAGACAAGTGGCAGAACAAACGAAAAAGAAAGATGCTCAACATCACTCTTCATCAGGGAATAGCAAATCAAAACCACAATGAGATATCACCTCACACTTATTAGGCTATTATCAAAAAATCAAAAGACACCACAGGGGACCCAAAATGTCAGTGAAGGAGGTGGAAGGTACATTTACCTCCTCCCAGGACCAAACTGGAATTACAACTAAATTACAGAACAATCAACCTGAATAATCAATAGACTAGCTGAGAAGTCTATAACCAAAGTTGCACAGAAGAAGCCACATTGAGACTAGTAGGAAGGGTGAAGATGTGTAAAGGGCTGGCCCTACTCCCATGGATCACAGCTGAGATTCTGGATAGATATCTCAGCTGTGGGGGTTCCTCCTGAGAAGTGTGGGGTGCTCTCCAGCCCACAGCACCAGAGCCAGGAAGAGGCATTCACATAACATCTGGCTGTGAAAGTCAATGGGGATCTTGTCACTAGGGAGAGGCAGGAGTCTACTAGAAACTAGAAACACAGGCATGCTCTTAAAGAGGCAACACATAAAGTCTCGTTCACTACCACTCATCCTGGGTTCTGGCAGAGGGGGAGTGGAGCAGACTAGAGTGAGTGAGGGCAGATTGGGGTTTGTGGCTCTGGGGAAAGAGCTGAAGGACAGCCACCAGGATCCCTGAGCTAAGCTCTGTTCTCACTTAGCAGATGCCATTTTTCCTGAGTGTAATACTCCCCTCCATATGGCATCAGCCAAAGAAAATACAATAGCCCCATCCTCTGGACTCCCTGCTGTTCAATTCATGGAGCTTACACATTGCTGAGGAGTCAGCTACCTTGGTGAGTGTAGAGGTCTGGGCAGACTCAGGAGTGTCAGTGACTGAGATTGTGGCTTTGGGATCAGAGCCATCCCCCCATCTTCCTGTAAACCCAACTGCTGCCTCCCCATCATGAGAAATCCACTAGCCCCATTCTCTGGGTTCCTAGCAATTCCACCTTCCTGATTCCTGCTAGCTCTGCCCTGCTGAGGTCTGGGCAGAATCCAGAACAGACTGAGTTGTGTGGCTCTGGATTGGATGTCACTCCCCTTAACATCCCTAAATCTGACCATCATCTCCCCCTCACAAGAGACTGACAAGCCCCACCCTCCCGACTCCTGGCAGCTCCTGTTGAGATAGGGCTCTGGGCAGAATCTGGGACAGACTGAGGTGTGTGGCTCTAGGACAAAGGCCTCCTTTCCCTCACATGCCTTACTGATGCAGAGCCCTTGCTTCATTAAGCAAAATCTTGGTCCATTTGGGCCTGATAAACTCTGCTGACCTCACCCCGACAACTAAAGCAATCTACCTAATACACAGAAACAAACACAAAGAGGCAGCCAAAATAGGGAGATAAAGAAACAGGCCTCAATTGAAAGAACAGGAGAAATCTTCAGAAAAAGAGTTAAATGAAATAGAGGCAAGCAATTTATCAGCTATAGAGTTCAAAAGTGGTTTTAAAGATGTTCAAGAAACCTAGTGGAGAACTATGGGAAACTTACTGAGAACTGTAACAACATGAAAAAGGACATAGAAACCATAAAAAAGAACCAATTACAAATGAAGAACACACTGGAAGAAATAAACACTAGTTTGGGTGAAGCAAATAATTGAATCAGCAACTTGGAAGACAAGGAAAAAGAAAAAGAATTAAAAAGAGCAAGGGTAGTTTAAGAAATCTTTGGGACAACAAGAAGCATAACAATGTCCACATAACTGGGGTACCAGAAGGAGAAGAGAGAGCAAGGATTTGAGAACCTATTTAAAGAAATAATGACCAAAAACTTCCTTAACATGGTGAAGGAAAATAGACACGTAAGTCTAGGAAGAACAGAGAGTCCCAAACAAGGTGAACCCAAAGAGGCTCACAGCGAACAAAATACATCATAATTAAAATGGCAAAGGCTAAAGATACAGAGAGAATCTTAGGGCAGCAAGAGAAATTCAGTTACCTACAAGGGAGGTCCTATAAGATTTTTGCTCAACAGAAACATTGCAGGTCAGGTGGGGTTGGGATGAAATATTCAAAGCGATGAGAAGCAAAGACCTACAACCAAGACTACTTTAACCAGTAGGTTAGCAGTTAAAAAATGAAGAGGAAATAAAGAACTTCTAAGACAAGAAAAAGTTAAAGAAGTTCATTTACACCAAATCAGTATTACAAGAAATGTTAAAGGGGCTTTTTAAGAAGAAGAAAAAAAAAAAAAACAGAAGAATATGGTTAAAGAATAAAATGGCAACAAATACATACCTATCAATAACAACTTTAAATGTAAATGGCTTAAATGCTCCAATCAAAAGCCATAGGGTAGCTAGATGGACAAGAAAATAAAACTAATATGTATGCCATCTTCAGGAGACCCACCTCAAAACAAAAGATACACATATACTAAAAGTTAAAAGGCTGAAAAAAGATATTTCATGCAAATGGAAAGAAAAATAAAACCTTGGGTAGCAATACCTATGCCTGACAAAATAGACTTTAAAAACAAAGGCTATAATGAGAAAAAAAAAAAAAAAAAGAAGGACCCTACATAGTAATAGAGGAAGCAATCTAAGAAGAGGATATAACCCTTGTAAACATTTAGGCACCCAACATAGGAGCACATAAATATGTGAAGCAAATCATCATGGAAATGAAGGGGGGAATCCATAGTAATACTGCCATAATAGGGGATATTAACACCCCATTGACATCAATGGGTAGATCTACCAGACAGAAAATTAACAAGGACACAGCAGTGTTAAATTAGCAGTTTGTAACATTTTTGGCACTGGTGGCTGGTTTCATTGAAGACCATTTTTCCCCTGACCAGGGTCAGGGGGTGGGAGGGAGACAGGAGGCAGAGCTCAAACAGTAATGTGAGCAGCATCCACAGACTGGGAGGAGGGAGGCTGGGGACACCTGCCTTAGATGACACATGAGAACAGATGGATTTAATTGATATCTTCAAAGCATTTTCACCCCAAAGCAGCAGAATATACAATCTTTTGTAGTGCACATGGGATATTTTTGAGGATAGGACTCATGGTGGAACATAAACCAAACATCAATAAATTTAAGATGATTAAAATCATATCAAGCATCTTCTCTGACCATATGGTAGGAAACTGGATATAAATCACAAGAAAAAAACTGAATAGTGAGAGAGAAGCCTTATACCTCAGAGAGACAGGAGAATCATCTTCAGCACTGACTGGTAAGGAGTGTGATAGAGACTCAGGAGGGTTGGCTGGGCACCCACAGGCAGCAGTGTCAGGGGGATAAGTAAGTGGCTGGTTCGATCCCCCTGAGAAGAATGGGATCTAAACCCTAAGCTAGGACTCCCAGCCTAGAGCGCCAGAGCCCCAAAAGTACACAGATAACAACCAGCAATGAAAAACAGCAGGGCTGCTGTCTGCCAGAGACAGATGGTAGGAGATGCAAAGAGCCGTTTAAGGGGCTAACACACAAATTTTCATTTGCAGCCACTTATATTGGGTGCCAGTAAAGTCAGCATGCACTGTGGGCTGGAGATGTTTGAGGAGAGACTGGGGATGGAAGCTTGGGGGAGAACTGAGAGAGTAGATGCTGGGATCCTGGTGCTGAGTCATCCCTCAGATGGCAGCAGATATTCTGCTCAGGCAGACCACTCCCCTCTAAGCAGGGACTCTGCTTAAACCTGACTGCTGAATGCAGAATGACTAGATTAACAACTGAAGGAGAAAACTACAGACAGTAGATCTCTGGAATTCTCAGACTTCTGTCAGATGAGATCAAAATCTGATATTACCAGAGGCAGATCCAGAAAGAAAAAAGCAGTAGTAAGTACTAGAGGCTACTGGGATGAGATCCACTGGGGTCTTCTCCTTGATTAGCGATATTTTCTTTTCTGCATAGCTTTTTAACATTGATTTCTTGTCCAGCAAGTTTGTACACCTTTAGTCACTAGATTTTATACTATAGCTTATTTCAATTCACATGTTTTGCCCTTCCATTCTCTTACCCCAATTTATTATTATTATTATTATTATTATTATTATTATTATTATTATTATTCTCATTATTTTCATTTCAAATTTAGTTTTCTCTCTTGCTACAACTTGTTTCCATTCTACACTCTGACTATTTCTCCCCCATCCAGACACATAAAACCAGTTGTCTAGTCCATGGTCATCTGACATCCTTTTCCCCCACTCTTAAAATACCTGTGTTCTCTCTCCACTATTAGCAATCTTTGCTAGGTGGTTGTGGGTAGGGTAGTTGTTGTTGCATTCTTTTTCAATTTTATCCCTAGATCTTCACTAATTTTGTATTTCAAATATCAATTTTTACTGGTCTCCTCTCCTTCTTTCTTTTTTTTTTTGTCTCAAATTTTTAATTTTAACCTGCCTTAGCCTGTTTTTTCCTCTATTTTCTTTCTTCTATTTCTCTTTTATCATGCTCTTTTCTTTTTCAATTTCTTTAATTTTTATTTTTTCCTTTTGTTTCAAATTTTAATTTTTCCCTGTCTTAGACAGGCTTCCGTTCCTTACTTTTAGTATAACCTCTCTCTATCATTTCAAAAATCTCTTCTCATTCCTCTAGATATATCTTAAGCTCTTCTTTGTTACTTTTTTTCCTCTTATTTCCATACCACCTATATCTTAGCCAAAAGGCAGAGAAGCGATCTATATCACGTATATCAATTTAGTTAATTTGTTGCTGATAATGCTGTGGTAGACCTTGCTCACCAATTTGGCTCCTGTATATTTATTATTTATTTACTTTTTCTTTCCTTTTTCTTTCTCTCACTTTATTTTATATTAATTTTTTCTAAAATATATTTTATTGGGAGACTTCTGGCCAAGATAGAGGCATAGGTAGACATAGTGTGCCTCCCAGCACAACCAAAATTAAGAACAACAAAAATTTAGAAACAAAAAAAACAACCAGAACTGACAGGAAATTGAACTGTACCAAAGTCCGACAACCATTCATACAGACTGGTAAGAGGGGTAGAGTTGGCAGCCAGTGGAGAGGAGTCACAGCAGGAAAACGCGGTGGCTGGCAGACCCAGGGGCACACAGGCAGTGGTTGGACCCCAGACACACAGGCGGTGGCTGGGAGACCCCGGGCACAGGGGTGGCAACAAGCAAACCCAGTGAGGCATGCAAGGGGGCTGGCTGGCCACAGTCACACATTTGCACCCAGATAAACTAGGTGAAAACTGGCAGCGAGACAAACCAAGCAAACCAGGGACCCAGCACCAGTAAATAAGGCCTCAAAACACCACTTGAAAACACCTGTGGGGGTTGAGGCTCAGGAAGAGACTCCTGGCCTCACAGGAGAGTTCATTGGAAAGACCCACAGGGTTGTAGAATGTAGACAAGCCCACTCACTGGGAACCAGCACCAGAAGGGCCCAATTTGCTTGTGGGAAGTGGAAGAGGGGACTGAAATCCAAGAGAGAGAGCAGAGCTAGCGCCATTGTTCCCTCTCTGACTCCGCCCCCACATACAGCATCACAACCAAGCAACTGGGTTGCCCCACCCTGGTGAACACCTAAGGCTCCACCACCCATATGTAACAGGTGCCACCTGACCAAAAATGACTCAAACAGAAGAATAGTTCAAAGCCCCAGAGCCAATACTTTTAAGTGACCAAGAGATAGCCAACCTATCAGATGCACAGTTCAAAGCACTGGTGATGAGGATACTCACAGAATTGGTTGATTTTGGTTGCAAATTAGATGAAAAAGTGAAGGCTACACTAAGTGAAATGAAGGCAAATGCACAGGGAACCAATAGCGATGGGAAGGAAAGTGAGACTCAAATCAATGGAGTGGACCAGAAGGAAGAAAGAAACAACCAAATAGAAAAGAAAGAAGAAACAGGAATTCAAAAAAAATGAGGAG
Organism: Carollia perspicillata; assembly: GCA_004027735.1. Classification (NCBI taxonomy): domain Eukaryota; kingdom Metazoa; phylum Chordata; class Mammalia; order Chiroptera; family Phyllostomidae; genus Carollia; species Carollia perspicillata. The sequence continues at coordinate 26,348 of PVKM010016856.1, forward strand.
AGGCTTAGGAATCTCCAGGATATCTTTAAATGTTCCAACATCCAAATGATAGGGGTACCAGAAGGGGAAGAGGAAGAGCAACAAGTGGAAAGC
>PVKM010016857.1:9264-26525 GCA_004027735.1 Carollia perspicillata
AAATACGTTCATATTCCTATTGATACTTACTCTGCTGCCCTACATGCATCTGCTTTTACAGGAGAATCTGCTAAAAATACACAAGCCCATTGACTTGAGGCCTGTAGTCATTTAGGATGGCCTCAGCAAATTAAAACTGATAACGGCCCTGGATACCTTGCCCATTCTACTCAGGTTTTCCTTCAGTGTTGGAATATCCAACATAAAGCAGGCATACCTTAAAATCCAACCTATCAGGTAATTGTAGAATGGGCTCATCATACTTTTATAAATCATCTTAAGAAACAGGAGAAGGGGGAGTCGTGAGTTCTTCCCCTTCCCCCCTAAAAATTTGATTATGTTAGCCCCGTTTACATATAATTTTCTAAGTTGTGATGAGTCACTTTGTACTCCAATTGAGAAACATTTTCAGAAGAAAGAGCCAAAGTCATCTTATCCTCAGGTTTTATATAAAGATCCGCTGGGAGATGGCTCTTGGCGAGGCCCTGTAGAACTCTTAACTTGGGGAAGAGGGTGTGCTTGTGTTTCCATCCCTACAGCCAAAAGAGTAAAGCCTCATCCTCAGCGGGACAGACACCAAACTCTGCTACCTGAAGCCGAGAACCAATCAACTGACAGACCAGATGGCCCAGCTGACCCTGAACAATCAGAAAGAAAACGGACACCCATACTGTCACTCACGGGCCTGGGTCTGCCAACGGAGGATGGGGCCAACCCCAAAGACAGGGGCCGAGGCTCAAGTGCCTCCTGCAGAGGACAACAACCCCTCGGTGCCCCATAATGTTCGATGGTTGAACCCTAAAAACTGTTTCAATAGACTGAATTTACAAGTTTGGGTCCTAGCAGCCCTTGGATGCCCCTTTGTCTTAATCCTTATTTGTGCTTTATGATGTATATATGGAGGTTGTTTTCTTGAGATTGCATTCGGAAACAGCAAATAGTAAGTTTCACAGGTTTAACAGCTACAATTGCATTTACAATAGAAATGGGGGGGGGGGGTTAGATGTTGGAAACCACCCTGCCTAGTTTCAGAAGCTGTAACCCCCCATGGCTAAGGCTGAGTAAGAGCACAAGGGACCTGCTTCATCAGGGTTTGTTCTGCCATGAGGACCTGAGCCACAGAGGAGACAAAGCTTATCTTCCTGGCAGCAGCACCAACTCTGCTCACTTTACTTGACCCTACTTGGCCCCCAGTGCTTGGTCGGTTAGCCAATGACAGGTAAGATCCCTCAAGGGAGGGTCGACTAAGACAGGTGCGATCACATGGAGGCCTTCAGGGAAAGACTTGGAGACTTGGAGGGCTGTAGAAAAAGAGGGTAATAGACTCTTGCCCCTTGGCTCTGACATAGCCTGAGTCCTCATTCTGTCTGCAAGAAGTCTCCTAATCTCTCTGCTGCCTTACTTCCTGCTCAACCTAAGCCTGAAACAATGCTGGAGGTGGGTGCAGCCCTGTGCTGGAAAGGGCAGGTTACCTGGGGCAATCAGGCCAAAGAAAGGAAGCATAAAATCCTATGAAACCTACTTTGCTAATACCCTCAATTTAAATAATAAGGGTCCAAGCCTGAAATGAGTTTGTTTCCCCAAAGTTTTGTGGCACTTTAACTATTTGACCCTGACTCAAAGTAGACCCTCAGAGTTCTTTGAATGTTATCTATTTAATCATTACTGCCTGACAATAATTGATGGGCTTAATCTGAGAATGTGGGTCTTTGGAACCACTGGTTGCTTACTGATTATAATAATGCTCTATGTACTTTGATGTATTTGCAAATTATTTTCCCAAGGTTCTGTGGGAGACCAGCAAGCAGCAAGCTTTGTGGGATCTGTAGTGTCTGAACTAAAAACAAGGGGAGAGATGTAGGAGACCATTCTGCGTGGCGTGGGCCCAGCTCCCACTCAGAGATGCACAGGACCCACACCCACGGATAGGTTCTCCTGTGGGGAATCAGGCCTACAATGTGCCTATGCCACTTTGAGTCTTGCTTTTTGTTAAAAACTCCCTCACCCAGATTTGTGGCAAACATTTACTGCAAAGTAACTTCCTAAAATCCATGCTAACCCTTCCTAGGACAAGTGTGACCTGTCCAACCACTTTTGCCCTTTTCATTTGCAAATATCCCTCTTCTGTGATGTGATTAGCAGCATTGGCTCCTGTGTTTGCTGTAAAAGGTAACCACCTAAAGCAACCTGTGCATAGTAAATGAGGACCATCCTGTAATGTGCTGAGAAACCCAATAAAAGCCAGTCATGGCAAGGGCCGAGGCTTTTGCTCCCCTTGAGAGAAAAGCCATGCTGTCCCTTTTCCTCCACTGGACTCAGTAGTCCGTGTGAATGTCTCATTTCATCCATAATGACGTGACACTGCGGACCCGTGTCCTCATCACAGTGGATCTCCAAACTGAGTTTATATCAGAACCTAACAGGGTGTTTAAAAAAGCAGATATCGGATTCTAGTCAAGCCTACCAATGATTTCTATTTTAACATCAGGAAATATAAAAATAAATGGAAACCAATGAAAATTCGTTTAACTTCAGAATGTATTCATACCTTTTGTATTTAAAAGTATAATGGTTTATGCCCTGAAAAAGAATTCTTATAAGAGATTTTATAATCTGAAATACATATTAAACACAATTCCAAAAATTAAATAAATATTTGTTCTAAATTATTAAATGTTCCACATTCAGATGATATAAACTGATTCATTTTCTTGCTCAGTGTCTATAAACAGTGTATTTAAATGTGTGTGCATTTAAAGAAATTAAAATGACTCATACCAAAAAATAAAGAAAAAAGAATTAATAGCAATTCTATACAATTTTCTTACCAGAAATTTCCTACCAAAATGGAAGGAGCATGTTCCAATTAATTTTATTTAAAAATACGCTGATACCAAAACCAGACAAGACAGGGTCGGCGGGGAGGGGAGAGAGAGAGACAGTGAGAGAGAGAGAGAACTATAGACCAATATCTCTCATGAATATAGATGCAGGAATCCTTAACAAAAGCTTGCGAATTGAATTCAGCAATACATAAAGAGACTTATACAGCATGATAAGTGAGGTCTATTCCAGGGATGCAAGACTGGCTCAATATTTGAAAATCAATCAATGTAATCCACCATATTAACAGACTAAGAAAAAAATCATGTAATCACATTGATGCAGAAAAACTGAAAATAGGAAAAGAGGGGAATTTCCTCAACTTAATTTTTTGGAAGTCTACAAAAAAATCAACAAATACAAATAACATCATACTTAATTATGAAAGACTGCTTTTCCCCCAAGACTATGAACAAAGCAAGGATATCCCTTCTCAACACCATTATGCAACATAGGACTTGAAATTCTAGCCAGTATAAGAAGGGAAAGAAAGAAGAAAGAAAGAAAGAAAGAAAGAAAGAAAGAAAGAAAGAAAGAAAGAAAGAAAGAAAGAAAGAAAGAAAGAAAGAAAGAAAGCGAGCATAGATATCAAAAAGGAGGAAATAAAACTATCACTATTTGCAATTAACACAGTTGTGTGCTTAGGAAATTTCAAGGAATCTACCAAAAACTCCTAGAACTAAGCAGTGAGTTCAATAAGGTCTCAGAAAACAAGATCAAACATACAAAAATCAGTTGCACCTGCTTCATAGCATATACAAATATTAACTTAAAAGGGACCAAATACTTAAATGTAAAGCTAAAACTATAGAATGCTTAGAGGAAAATATAAGTGTAAATCTCCAGGTCTTGGATTAGGCAGTGGTTTCTTAGATGACACTAAAAGCACAAGCAACCAAAGGAAAAAAATAAAGTGAACTTCATAAAAATTAACAAATTTTGTGCATTAAATGGGCACTATCAAGAAAATGAAAAGACAATGCACAGGGAGAAAATATTTGCAATTCATTAACTCAGAAATGGAAAGACAAAAGTAAAAAATTCAAGTAGACATTTTTCTAAAGATATACAAATGGCCAGTAAGCACATGAAAAGATGCTCAATATGACTTATTATAAGAGATACAGAAAATTAAAATCACAGTGAGATACCACTTCACATCTTACTAAGATAACTCATCGAAAAGATGGACAATAACAAGTGTTGACAAGGATATGGAGAAATTGGAATCCTCATGCATTGCTGGTAGCAATGGAACCTGATACAGCTGTTGTGGAAAACAGTTTGGGATATTTTCTCAAAAAGTTGTTGAGCATAGAGTTACCATATACCCAGCAATTTCATCTCTACATATGTATCCAAGGCAATGAAAACATATGTTCACACAAAAACTTGTACATCCATATTAATAGCCAAAAAGTGGGAAAAACCCAAATGTCTTTCAACTAATGAGTGGACAAACAAAAGATGGCATAATCCATGTAATGGTATATTATTCAGCCATAAAAATAAATGAAGAACTAACATATGCTACAATATGAATGAACTTTGAAAATATTATGCCAAGTGCAAGAAGCCCAATGCAAAAGGCCACATATTTTATAATTCTATTTACATGAAATGTCTAGAATAGGAAAATCCATACAGGCAGAAGTATATTAGTATTTTCCAGGGCTGAAGGGCGGGGAAAATAGGGAGTGACTCCTAATAGGCATGTGGTTTCTTTTGGGGAGGCAGGTAAAAATATTCTGGAATTAATAATGATGATGATTGCACAGCCTTGTGGATATACTAAAAATCACTAAATTGCACACTTTAAAATGGTGAGTTTTATGGTGTGTGAGTTATTTTTCAATTAAAAAAATGAAAATTTAAAAATTAGTTGGATATGGCCTTGGCTAGGTAGCTCAGTTGGTTATAGCATCCTCCCAATATGCTAAGGTGTCGGGAGCCAACCAACAGCCGACCCCTGACACAGTCGGGACGGATGAGATGCATCTGCACAGCAGAGGCAACTGTGGCTGGATTCCCTGTCTATCTCTTCTTGCAGGTCTGTCTTTGTTATTAATAGGTGGTGGGATTTTTAGACACCTGTATCTCAGGCCCAATGATGAGCAGAATCCCCATGAGGTTGTACAACATGATTTCTTGGCCATAGAACAAAAGTCCCCCCTGATGAGGTAGCCCCTGAATGTCTAAAAGTTGATAGAATAAGAGCCCCTCCTATACCTTAGACAGGAATATATATTAATATAATTAAATAAGTAAGAGGAAGCTGGTTAACTATTACAAACTAAGCACATAGAAACAATTACTAAGGAGTTAGGGTCCTAAAAACATGAAGAAAGATTCTAGGCAAGAAGATAAATGGCTAAGTTAGCCAACCACAAAAGCCTTTTTAATAGTTTCCATAACCACTGTCTAGTCTAGCGTATCCTTTTGATTTATGCTAAATTCTAAGACCTTTAGTAAACATCTATTCATCAATAGACATTTGAAGCTCTGTACCATACAACTATTTCTAACTGTTTGATTTATAGTCCACCTGGTCAAAATACCCTTTGTTCAGCATAACTGAATCTATAGAACTTCCTGTACGTTTCCAAGTTGCTTCTGTACCGACTCTTTCTGCTTAAATGATCATGCCATGCACCTGCTCCCTGGTTGTCATGTAACAATCTCTATAAAAATAAAGCTTAATCAAACTCCTTTGAGTTTATCTAGACCCAAGAAGCTAGCTGTTCTCCGGCATCCAATCAGGTGTCTGTCTCTTCATTCGTCGCCTGCACTGTCCATCCTTCAGGGACCCTGAGACCTGCTGAGGCTGGACCCCGGCACTAAGGTTGCAAGCTTGATCTCCAGTCAGGACACATACCAGAAGCAACCAATGAATGCATAAATAAGTGGGAAAACCAATTGATCTCTCTCTCTCTCAAATCAATAAATAAAAAAGAAGAAAAAAAATTTATTGCATTATGGAACAGATGGGCTAGAAATAGCCACACACAAGAAATGATGTGCAAATCTATTCAACGGAGAAAGAATAGTCAGTTTTTAAAAGACTTATTTATTTTTAGAGAAAAGTGAGGGAGGGAGAGGGAGAGAAACATTGATGTGTGAGAGAAACATTGACTGGTTGTCTCTTGCACGCACCCAACTGGGGACCTGGTCCATAACCCAGGCGTGTGCCCTGACCAGGAAGTGGACCAGCGACCTTTCAGTTTGTAGGCTGGCACTCGTCCACTAAACCACACCAGCCAGGGCTAGAACAGTTATTTTAATAAATGATGCTGGAGCAACTGAGTACCCATAGGTAAATAAACCAACCAACCAACCATGACTTAAACCTCATACCTATACAAAAATTAACCCAAAATGTACTCTAGATTTGAATATAAATGGAAAACCATGAAACTTTTAGGAGAAACATAGAAAAAAATCTTTGGGACCTATGGTTTGGCAAAGGGTTCTTAGGGATGACACCAAAAACACGATTCATAGAAGGAGAAAAATTAATAAATTAGGTTTCATCAAAATTCAACCTCGTGGTCTATGAAGGACTCCATTAAGAAAATGAAAAGACAAACTACAGACTGGGAGAAAATATTTTCAAACCACATATTGATAAAGGACTCATAGCAAAACTCAACAGTGAAAATAAGCGATCTAATTAGAAAATGAACAAAAACACCAGAGACATTTCATCAAAGAGGATAAGGGGACGACAAATAAGCACATGAAAAGATACTCCGTATTGCTAGCCAATAGGGAAGTGGAAATTATGACCATGATGATTTATCACTGTTAGAACAGTTAAAATAAAAAATAATGACAATCCCAAGTGCTAGCAAGGATGCCCAGAAACTGGATCACACACCGCTGGCTGGAATGTAAATGACACTGCCCATCAGTGAATGACAATGAACTACTGACACGCACAACACTGGGATGCCCCGAGTAAACTTAAGAAAGCCACACTCAAAAGTTCACATGTTACATGATTCCATTTATAGAACATTCTGGAAATGACACAATTATGGAGAAGGAGGACAAAGTATGGTTGCCAGAGGTTAATAATGGTGGGGAGGTGAGGAGTGACTTTAAAAGAGATACTGCTAGGACATCTTTGTGGGGATGGAATACTTCTGCATTGTGTTTGTGATGAAGTCTACATGAATAAAATGACAGAACTATACAAACACTATACCAATATCAATTTCTTGGGTCTCATATTTTATTATAATGATGTAAGATATAACTCTTGGGGTAAACTGGGTAAAACATACACCCAAAATCGCTGTATTATTTTTGCAACTTTTTGTAAATCTATAAATATTTTTTAAAAATTTCTTTAGGCTGCCCTGGCTGGTGTGGCTCAGTGGATTGAGTGTCGGCCTGCAAACCAAAGGATCACCAGTTCGATTCCCAGTCAGGACACACGCCCGGGTTGCAGGCCAGGCCCCCAGTGGGGGGTGTGTGAGAAGCAACCACACATTGATGTTTTTCTCCCTCTCTCTCTCCTTGCCTCCCCCTCTATCTAAAAATAAATAAATAAAATCTTCAAAAATTTTTCTTTAGGTTATATAGACATAGGCATTCTAGGGTTGGTAGGTAGATAATATTCATGTTTCATTAATAAAAAAAAACACTGACAAATATGAAGGCATTTCATTTACCTAGCACTAACAGGCTATAAGGTGTTACACACACAAAATTTTCCACGTAACATAAACTTATCTGTCCAAATAACATTCAAACATTTGATGGGCATTTAGCCAAAATGTATTAAAATTGTTCATGGGATTTTTTTTGCACAAAAACATAAAGGTAGAATTCAACGCTTCAGGGAGTGGGGCCCTATCAGGAAGCCGGCTTCGAATATAGGCTCAGTTTCTTTTCTTTGAAGAAAACCAGGTTTATAGAATAAGAATGAGCAAGTCAAATCTTGACCAAAAACAAAAAAAACCTTTATTAAACAAAACTCTGGTGGAAAACACCTCTTCCTCTCCACCAGGCCCATGGACCCTTCCGTTGAAGAAATCCTCCAGGCTCTGCCAAGGACGACTGGGCCAAGAGCAGGGTCCAAGTGTCCTTGGGCTAAAGGCTCAGCAGTCACAACCGTTGTTGAGCTTTCAGTAAAGAAATGTATTTTTGCACCCATTTTTCCTCCGGGTTTGCACAGACTTTCAGGCCTTTTTTGGTAGTGAATCTGCGGAAGAGAGGCGCTGTCAGTGCTGAGAAGGGGTGGGGTCCAGCCGCCTGCCTCCAGTTCTAGCCTTGCCACGCCTCCGTCACCCTGTCTCTGCTCCCTTTTCTGGCCCCGGCCCTGCCTCCTCTCCCATACACGCTTTATGCTGGAAACCATGCTTCCCGACCCACCTCCCAAAGAAGCATTTTCCAACAGCTCTAGTCGAAGCCTGTAACCTGCCTCTTAACTGTTTTATTGTAATCTAACAACTTTATTGGGGTGTAATTCACACACAATGCAGTTCATTCATTTAAAGGGTATAATTATCATTCAATGGTTTTTAGCATATTCATGCATGACACAACAATTGCCAATGTTCTACAATTTTAGAACATTTGCATCACCCCGGAAAGGAAACTTATATGGCTTATGCCACTTAATTCTTTTTGTTTTTTAGTTGAGAGAGAGAGAGACACAAAGAGAGGGAGAAAAAAAATACCAGTTTGTTGGTCCACTTATTTATGCACTCATTGGCTGAATTTTGTATGTGCCCTGACTGGGAATCAAACCTGCAACTGGAATCAAACCTGCAACCTTGGCATATCAGGAGGATGCTCTAAGCAACTGAGCTACCCGGCCAGGGCTGCCATATAATTCTTAATCACATTATCATAGGTTGTTTGCCATGACTCCTGCATTCCTTATAAATGATTCCTGATTCCTGCTGTGATCTCATTAAGAAGGGGGGTTGTGGTTCATGTCCCTGAATCTCCTCCAGCCTCCCTGAGACTACTCAGCCATGAAGAGAGCCTAGACCCTGTAGTTCTAGCCCGGAGTACCTTGCAGAGCCCAACAGAGTTTATAGGGCTCTCAGGAAGGCTCCAGCACATGCAGGGGAGAAGAGCCAGGAGAGTGAGAAAATAAGACAGAGGAAGTGCTTTCTGGATGTATGAAAGCATACCATTACTCCTACTGAGAGATGGGGGTCTCTGTCATCACCTCTTGAATTTAGGCCAGCCTTAGAGACTGGTCAACCAATAGAGTGTGGCAGAAGTGACACTATGTGACTTCATAGGCTAAGCCAGAAAAGATGGTGGAGCTTCTTGGTTTACTGGATTACTTATGCTGGGGCCTCGAACCACCTTGTAGGAGTCCTGCCAGCCAGGTCACCGGACTATGAGGAAGCCTAAACTAGCCCAACAGAGAGATCACACAGAGAGGCCCCGAAGAGAGAGACATGCCACCAGCCCCAGCTGTCCCATCTCCAGCATCATCTGACTTCAATCATCCAGCCAAGCTGCCCTGGAAATTCAGACCCACAAAAACCGTAAGAGATAAGAAACAGGTCATTGTTGCACTAAGTCCCTAAGTATTGGGGTATTTTGTTAAGCAGCCATAGATAACTGATATAGGCTTCTTACCTTTCTTTTACAAATGCGGAAAATTGACTTGCCCAAGGTCACACACACAGCTTGTACTTGTAAGTGACAGAGCCACTGCTCTGAGCCCAGTTCAGGGCTCTTTGCCAGCTGTCAGTTAAGTGTTGATGACTCTAAAGCTCCAGAAAGCCAATCGAGACACAAAGAAGACCCAGGACATCCCGAGCCCCAGAGTACCCCCTTTATATCTAGGCGCTTGAGTATCTTTTCTTGGTCCTTAACTTCTCAACGGCAGGCAGCTTGGCCTCTGAAGACCCTTCTTTCCCCTTCTGCACCATTCTCTCAAGCTCAGGAACCTCGTGTCCTGGGAGGAGTGACCTCCCCCTCCCTGTGTATTTGCACCTAAAGATGTTTTTGTTGAATGCTGGTAACTTGGATTGTCACCCTGCCCATGCATGTGGCAGCAACATGGCCAAATTCTGCCACTGACAGAATTTTGTCGAACATTCCCTGTGCGTAGGCACAGTACTAAGTGCTGTGTGTGCACTATCTCACTTAGTCCTGCCAGAGGCTCTGTGACGCGTGTGTCCCCTCTCCTGCTACCAACGAGCCTGGCCTGGCCTGGCTCCTATTTACCTGCCTGCCTTGTCAGAGACATGTTCATCCTCCTCCCACTCACCTGCCGCTCCCTCTGCCTGGTGCATCCCTGCTCCTTCCTGCCCCCTTGACCTGGGCCACTCTCCCTGGTCTTGGGGTCTCAGTATAAATGTCATTTCCTCAGAGGGACCTCCTGCCATTGAGCAAGGTCCTCCTGTGCCTAAGATGAGGAGTGGCAGAATATGCTACTTTGTGTAAAGATTATTTTTAGCTAAAGGCACTTAAAAAAAAAAGCAGGTGCAAGAAGGGCTCTCTGACATCCTCCTTTCTTCCTGGAAATAGGAGATAAAACTCTCATGTAAAAAAAAAGTCCACTGGCCCTGGTTGGTGTAGCTCAGTGGATTGAGCATGGGCCTGGGAACCAAACAACCGCGGTTTGATTCCCAGTCAGGGCACATGCCTGGGTTGCAGGCCAGTTCCCAGCAAGGGACACACGAGAGGCAACCACACATTGATATTTCTCTCCCTTTCTCCTTCCCTTCCCTTCTAAAGATAAATAAATAAATAATCTTTTAAAAAAATGTCCACTGTACCAGGAGGAAGGAAACATTTTTGTTATCAGAGATAGGGAGTCAGGCCAAGGCAATTCTGTAGAAACAGACCTTGTCGAAATAACTTTCATCATCCTTCAGCCACCCCCATACATTTTAGATACTTTTCTACAACTGCCTCTCTTTGTTCAACTTAGTATAAATGCATTTAGGTTTTGCCACATTTTTTTGGTGGGCGGGGGGGTGGTCTTCATTTTCCTATGAGGGCTCCCATGTACATGTAAAAATCTGTATGCTTTTCTCCTGTTCATCTGTGTGTGTCCATTTAGCTCTCAGGCCCAGCCTAAGAGGGCAGAGATAAAGTTTTGCCTTCCCTACAGTGACAAGCTCCCTCCTGCTCTCCTACCTGCTGTCCCTTTCAAGCATCCTCACAAGTGTGATCATCTATTTTGTGCAAGTGTCTTTTAAGGACCCCTTTCTTACGCTAGATGTAAGGTCTATAAGGGCTGTCTTATTTTCTCTTTTAAACTCAGCACTTAGCATAGCCTGGTACACGGTATGGAAGTTAGGAAACCAAAGCTGTGTCATATTTGTTACATTTGTCAGAGGCAGGGTGATAAACCAAGTTACCAGGTTTCCACCCTGAGGCTCATCTTGGTACTATAGGGGACTGCCTTCTATCCACCCAATCACATGGCTGGCAGGGACCGTAAAAGCCCAAATGAGAAATACTCACATCACAGCCTTCTGGGGACAGCTGCTCCTAGTGGATTCATAGCTTCGCACCAATTTCCAGGGAAGGGTCTTTGGGCTGAATTGTAAGCAGCAGTACTTGGCCACATCACTGCCACCTAAAAAATAGGGAGAGGAAGGAGAATGGAGACACCCCTTTGTTTCTACTCCCAGTCATCCCGGGAAGCGAGCTGGCAGCTACATACGTGTGGCAGTTCCAAGGTGGACACTCAGGATGAAAAGTAGAAGTACAAGGGAAGCCGCGGGGAAGCTCTTCATGGTGCTCCAAGTTGAGCCCTTCACAGCCTTCTCCTCAATTCCTCTCGTCTAAACAGACCTCCTTTTATAGGGCTCAGCAGTCCCTGAAGATGATTCCAGATAATTTTGTGGTTAAGGATTTGACACCACTGTAAATGAGGAAGCTGATACCCCTAAGAAGGAGATTAAGAAGTAAAACAATGTACTCTAGAGGAAGGGGAGGGGCCAGCATGCAACTGAGTCTCTTGACCCAGTGTTATGTCACCACTCCCTGGTTTGAAAAGCAAAAGCGAATAAAACAAAAGAATAATTCCAGTGAACTGGCCTAACTTCCTTTACAACAAAATTAGTTGTTCCAGGTAAATTTCTGGCTCTTGGGCTGAAGCTTTCTTTGCTTTATAAACGTTGCTTATCTCTTGGTGAGGTCTGGGCAGTCTCAGAACATGTATGTAGGGCAGCCTGACCATGACAATGGACATCCAAGAACAAGGCTCCAGGCATATGCCTGCTGTGTCCTTAGTTTCACACATCACCCCCCCTACAGAGTGCCAGAGCTGCTTAGGGGCACCCAGAACTATCTCATCTGGTTTAGAGGACCAAAAGCCTGATAGGACACTACAATTGCCTGGAGTGTGAAAGACAGACATCTTCCAGCCCCTGCTTTGCACCTCCTGAGTCAGGCTCTTAGGTGAGGGGACTGGGGAGTGGAGGGTACAGGAATCTATATTTTAACCAGGTTTGGCTGAGACTTCCTGACAAGATGTATAGGTAGATACACTGTGCCTCCTTGCACAATCAAAAGAAGGACAACAACAAATTTAAAAACAAAAAAATAACTACAACTGCCAGAAAATTGAACTGTATGGAAATCCAACAGCCAAGGAATTAAAGAAGAAACACTTATCCAGACTGGTAGAAGGGGTGGAATGGGCCAGGGTGGAGAGGACGTGCAGCAGGGTGGTGACTGGAGGACCAGGTGCTCCCACATTTGCGTGCAGATAAACCTGGAGGAACAACTGAGGAGCCAGACTGACCACACAACCCAGGGTTCCAGCGAGGGTAAATAAAGCTTCAAAACCTCTGGCTGTAAAAACCTGTGGGGGTCGTGGCAGCAGGAGAAACTCCCAGGCTCTCAGGAAAGTTTGTTGGAGAGACCCATAGAGTCCTAGAAGGTACACAAACCCACTCACCCGGGAATCAGCATCTGAAAGGACACAGTCTGCTTGTGGGTACTGGGGGAAGTGACTGAAAGCTGCCAAGATCTAAGCAAGAAGCATTGTTTTCTCTTGGACCCCTCCCCTACACACAGCACCACAATGCAGCTAAGAAGGATGCCCTGCCCTGACAAATACCTGAGGCTCTGCCCCTTACAACATAGCAGGTGCACTGAGACAAAAAAAAAATATATGGCCAAAATGAAAGAACAGATCAAAGCTCCAAAAATAGAACTAAGCAATGAAGAGATAGCCAACCTATCAGGTGCAAAGTTCAAAACATGGGTAATTCGGATGCTCACAGAAATAAATGGTTGAGTATGGTCACAAAAAGGAGGAAAAAGTGAAGGCTATGCAAAGTGAAATGAAGAAAAATATACAGGGTACCAACAGTGAAGGGAAGGAAACTGAGACTCAAATCAACAATTTGGAACAAAAGGAAGAAATAAACATTCAACCAGAACAGAATGAAGAAACAAGAATTCAAAAAAAAAAAAAAATGAGGAGAAGCTGAGGAACCTCTGGGACAACTTTAAGTATTCCAACATTCGAATAATAGAGGTGCCAGAAGGAGAAGAGCAAGAGACAGAATTGAAAACTTATTTGAACAAATAATGTAGGAGAACTTCTCCAATCTGGCAAAGGAAATAGACTTCCAGGAAGTCCAGGAATCTCAGAGAGTCCCAAAGAAGTTGGATCCAAGGAGAAACACACCCAGGCACATCATAATTAAGTTACCTAAGATTAAAGATAAAGAGAGAATCTTAAAATAGCAAGAGAAAAGGAGAGAGTTACCTACAAAAGAGTTCCCATGAGACTACCAGTTGATTTCTCAAAAGAAACCTACAGGCAAGACAGGGCTAGAAAGAAGTATTCCAAGTCATGAAAGGCAATGACCTCCAAGATGACTCTATCCAGAAAAGCTATCATTTAGAATGAAAGGGCAGATGAAGTGCTTCCCAGATAAGGTAAAGTTCAAGGAGTTCATCATCACCAAGCCCTTGTTATATGAAATAAGGGACTTACCTAAAGGACTTATCTAAGAAGAAGAAGATCAAAACTGTGAATAGTAAAATTACAAAAAACTCACACCTATCAACAACTAAACCTAAAAAAAAAAGGAAGAAAAACAAACCAAGCAAACAGCTAGAACAGGAGTAGAATCTCAGAAATGGAGATCATATGAAGGGTTATCTTTGGGGAGGGGGAGAGAAGTGGAAAAGGTACAGGAAATAAGAAGCATAAATGGTAGGTAGAAAATAGACAGGGGGAGGTTAAGAATAGTATAGGAAATGCTGAAGCCAAAGAACTTATATATACAACCTGTGGACATGAACTAAGGGGTGGGGGGAATGCTGGTGGGAGGGGTGCAGGGCTTAGGGTGGATAAAGGGGAGAAAAAAATTGAGACGACTGTAAGAGCGTAATCAATAAAATATACTAAAAAATATTTGGCTGAAATGAGGAAAGTGAGTTTTAAAAAGGGGCAGTGACTTTTGCCAGAAGAGTCTTAGGAAGGGGTAGATGGGGTTTTTAGATCCTTGTTTCATGACTGCACTCAGTCGTTCCTACCCCTGATATGACCGTGTGTAGGAGGGTGCAGCCAGGGGTCCCCCAAAGGAGGATTTGTAATGGGGTCCAGAACTCAGGGTGTCCGGGAAATATTAAAAATATAGGATGTCCTCACCCCCACCAGTCTGAGCTGAGGAGCGGGACACATGGAGCAGGAACATGCAGAGCTATTTTGTACAGCAACGGTTTTGCAGCTAACCTCTGGCATGGTCATTTAACATATCTATAACATTTAACTGGTTTCATGGATATGTTAAATAGCTGCAGCCATGCTTTGAACCAGGGAGAAGGGAGTGACTTCCACCCAAGTTGTAACTGGGAGGCAACTCCCCCTGGTTACAGCACCTGCAGGAGAACTTGGAGATGATTGGCTCCACGCCATGGGGCCACACCTGCCTGGACTTACTAAGGCAGCCCAGGAAAGCTGGAAGGGTATGGGTGTGCTGGCAAGTGTAGCCGATTGTGGGAGGAGTCGGAAATGGGGCTGCAGAGGAGGATTGGAGCGGGGATTCAAATCAAGACGCAGCAGCCGCTGAAGAGAGAACCATGCGCTTTTGGCAGAGAGGGGACCCCTGCAGCCTTGGTGAAGGAGAGCCACTCGGCCATGGGAAGATCACCATGTGGCTTTAGCAGAGAACCATGTGGTTTTGGCAGAGTGGCAATGCCCCTTGCACGCCCCCTCCACTGGCAGCTTTGATGGGGGGACCCCCACGGTGTTGTGGAGAGTGAGGACCCCATGGCTTTGGGGTGCTACCTTTGGCCACGTGGCTTAGGAAGCAGGAGAGACTTTGCCTGGAAGAAAAAGGAGAAAGGACTTTTACAATGGGCCATGAGAAGGTGTCACATGACTTTGGACTAATTGGAGATCCCAGCGAAACAGCTGATAGTGCTGGGAACCGAGGGAGGCCTACCAGCTGAGAATGGATTACTGGGAAGAACTGGGGGCTGCCTGAGCCACGGACTTCTATTTCTTTTCCTGAGATACGGTACCCCAGACTGGGCAAAGTGGGGAAGGAAGGACTGTGTGTTTGTGGGTGTTTTAAGAGACTTTGGGATATTGATGAAGACATTAAGTCGTTACTCTTAAGTCCGTATAACTTGAATAAATAATTCCTTCCCTTTTCACCAATCTCTAACATAGAGGGCTATAATTCTCTGGTGATGGGAAAGGTGAACCTAGTACAGGGGGATCCCCTTCCCTGGCGGCCAATCAGGGAAAATCATGGGAGACCACATGTGCAGTAGCTTTAAAGTAATACAACTACTCGTTACATGCACAGTAAAAGCCTGCCAAAACTAGCCAGGAAGGACCCGCCTTATAAGAACAGAGTCCCTCCAGCCCATGAGGCCAATCTCTGCTTGGAGTTGGCCTGCTCCCATGTTCTCTGCTATATAAACTCTGGGTGTTCGGTTCAATTCTTTGTCCCGATCACCAAGAACCTGGTTACTTGTGCCCACCTGTGACACCTGGACTTACAAAATTTTAATTTAAGCCCTGGCTGGTGTGGCTGAGTGGCTGGAGCGTCATTCTGTAACCAAAGAGTCCCAGATTCAATTCCCCGTCAGGGCACATACCTGGGTTGCGGGTCCATTCTTGGTCTGGACACAAACAATCCTGGGTTCAGGCATGTGTGGGAGGCAACCAATTGATGCTTCCCTTGCATTCATGTTTCTCTCTCTCCCTTCCTCTCTCTCTAAAAGCAATGAAAAAACAAATGTCCTCAGGTGAGGATAAAATAAAATTTGAATTTAAGGTTAAAAAAAAAAGGCCACAGTCATCCTGTACCGTGGGCTTATTTCAAGCCAGCTGGAATGTTCGAACACCTTCCCTGACAGCATTAACTACTCTGAGTACAGGGAACTCATTGCTGAACTCAGCTCAACCTAGGACAGCTCTGACAATATGTCACAAAGCTCTCGTAAGTTTTTAAAAATTTAGCTGATGCCTTGGCTGATGTGGTTCAGTGGATTGAGAGCTGGCTTGCAAAGCAAAGGGTCACTGGTTCGGTTCCCAGTCAGGGCACATGCCTGGGTTGCTGGTCAGGTCCCCAGTGGGGGGACATGTGAGAGGCAACCATACATTGATGTTTCTCTCCCTCTTTCTCCCTCCCTTCCCCTCTAAAAATAAATGAATAAAAGCTTTTTTAAAAAATGAGCTGAAATCTGCCCTGGTGCAGATTTGTGGGTGTTGTGAGCTGAAAACTGCCCTGGCTGGTGTGGCTCAGTGGATTGAGTACCTTTCTGTGAACCAAAGGGTTGCCAGTTTGATGACCAGTCAGGACACATGTCTGGGTTGCAGGCCAGGTCCCCAGTGAGGGGCACGCAAGAAGCAACCACACATTAATGTTTTTCTCTTTCCCCTCTGACTAAAAATAAATAAATAAAATATTTTAAGAAAATTTAGCTGAAATCTATATTCCCATTGCTTTTACTTATTGACCTAATTTTATACCAAAAAAAAAAAAAAGCCTAATTTCTATTCCCTTTCTTTTGTAGATTTCAGCAGATTTGTAGACCATTGTCTCAGTTTGGGTTTCCCTAGAACAGGCCATGAGAGAAGGATTCTGGTGTAAGAAATTCATGAGAGACGTGAGACCAGAGGGTGCCAGTTAGAGGAAGGGGAAGCTGGGGGAGGAGGAGTCTGGGGGCGAGGGAAGAGCAAGTGCCAACAGTACAAGGCAGGTGATCAAGCAGGCTACCACCACAAGCAGCTCAAGCTCAGTTTCACTATGGGGCTCTGGGAGCCGGGGCAGAACCGGCCTGAGTCAGCCAAATTGCGTGGTGAGGAAGTGGAGACATGACCCCGCCTCCAGCCCCCTGGATGGCATTTGCTGCAGTTGCTGCAGGCCGTGTCTCCCACTTGTGGCTTGTCCTCTGAGTAGGCTGAG
>PVKM010016858.1:0-26425 GCA_004027735.1 Carollia perspicillata
CAGATAAATATGTTTATACTAAGAATAAAATCATATCCAGACTAATATTTAGTAAATTTACATTACATGGGATGAGGTTTGCTTTTGTTTTTTTGTTGTTTTTGTTTTGGAGTATTTTTTTTAGAATTCTTGATTCAGTTCTTAGGAAGCAGTATATTAACAGACCTTTTTAATTATATATTTTCTCCTTACTCTGTTTGTGAATTAGATACTGTTTGAAATAGAAGAAGGAAGATGGTAGAAATTTGAAGTGATTAGAATCAGAGAAAAAGATAAAGATTTCTTTAGCACATAAGGCTTGTGCTAGTTCTTATTTCACTGTCTTCCTGCCCAGGATTTGTTGACTGGTGTAATCAAGTGAAGGAGCACTGGTGATGGATGTCAGATGATTATAATTTCTGTGTTGTTGTTCCAGCCATCACAAGTCTGAAATATTTTCAGAAGCCTGCAGCTGCAACTGATGCCATTTCTGAGCAGTGATCATAACAATTTGCAAATACACATGGATTAGCAGGGGACACATGTGAGGCCTGGAAACCAGAGCACTGTGCAGCTGTCTGCTCACAGTGCATGGGTGTCCAGTTCTGAGAGATTGACGCCTGTGTACCAAGATGAGGCTGACCCACGGCTTGCAGAATGGCATGCATACAAATTACAAATTAAATACATACCTGGAAAGACTATTATCTTTCTTTGCACACCAAAAGTCAAAAAATTGAAAATGAAGATTCTATCTATGGACCACCTTTCTCTGTAAAGTATGTTCATGAAATTCTAAACTGATTAGCTTATGGTCGAGCTAAAGCAACAATAATGATTAAGGCATTTAAAAATGTATGTATTTAAGTTGAAAAACTTATAAGAGATTGGTTTCCCCCCAAATTTTATTTTTACTCTAGAATAGAGCTTCACCTGTGTAGTCTTTTAAGACTTTTTTGCCCCTGATAAAATTTACTAAATGATTTGTGGCTCTTCCCATAGGAAAGCAAAACAAAGACAAACAAGATAAACCCATCACCCCCTCAATTATATTTTATATAAGCTTCTGCCTTTTTAAAAATCAAAATTATATGATCTCTAGGGAGAGCAAAGTAATATACATTGATTTTTTTAAATAAACAATATCTCAGTTTTGAAATAGGGCTATTTTAAATAATTTAAAATTAACTTGCTATTCATCATGTCAAGTGTTTTCACTGTACAAACTATACAAACATACCACCTATGAGACTGTACCCAGACAGGAACCTTCCGGGAGTGAATTTGCCTCAGGGAGGCCTATAGTGTGCGATTTTGACATCATGTAGAAAGCTTGCAAGATGTGAGTGCAGGTGATTTTCAGAGTATGTTTATTAAGTCTGGGGATGGTGAAATGAAGAAAAGACGTAGGGTAGAAGTAACAGGAGCGCTAGGTGGTGCTCTGCTTTGACTCCCTAGAAATGTTATAGGGAAGGAGTGATCCAAGGCTGGGCTGCTGTCGGCTCACCAGGAAGTGAAGGTCACAGAGGCAGAGGTGAGGCAAAGTAGGGCTGCTTTTAAGCTCACTGGGAAGAAACAGAAAAAAGCCCTGGAGGCAGAATCCAAGGTAAGCTTAGGTCTAGCTGCCACTGCCCAATGTTCCTCTGGTTACAAGCCTCCTGGGAACCCTTAGTGTTTAAAAGGAAATAAAAAATTCATTGCCTAAGAAGGGGCACGGGCAAGCTCTACAGCAAGCCTGCCCTGAGTCTTTGTCTTGAAGGTGTTGTATCTTTTTTCTATGGGTGAGAATCTTAAGGGAAGGGTTTCAGAAGAATATTCATCAGCTTTCCAGATGCATTTTTAATATGCTGAGGTGTCAGAATGAGCACTTAGTTGGGAGGTGGCTATTCTTTGGTCTGCTATACTGTTTTACGTTATCTTGGGTCTGTCTGACTTTTAACAGGGTTTTTGTTATTTCCTCCCCTCACTTCAGAACAACAGCCTGTCCTTGTATTTAGCTGGCACAAATGGCATTAATTGGGTCTCTGTTCTATATTTTCCAGAACCGGGAGATTTAGGCTATGTATTTTCTTATTAGAGAGAGAGATATAAACCATTGTCTCTCAAGTGTCTGTGGTTAGGGGACATAAGGTTTGCAACTCACCAGCTGTCTATAAGTTGCTTAAACTGTTTGGCCTTGTTTAATTTTCTTCTTTCGGTTTCCCCATTCCACTTTCCCAGGAATTTTCATAGCTTCTTACTATTATCCTGTCAGGAGATCACCAGAGGTTCTTTCTTTTGATGTTTTCTTTTTGTGGTATTCTAAATGTTAGTTGTGAGGAAGGTGTATGCAGACACAGAAGTACCTCTACTTACCCTAAAAACATCTTGTCAGTGAATCGAAAGAGTATGAAAGGGTTTGATGAATTGCAGAATCTTTTCCTTTTGGTGCTCGTGAACATTAAAATAAGGTGAGAAGTAATGTTTGTGTATTAGAAATCTAGGTCCAATCCCAGATGCCCCCAGTCTACAGCATGCATAAGAATTAGTGAAGCCTCAATACTTCTAGAAAGTATTGGGTCCCACTCCATTATTCCCAGATCCATGGTAGAACAAATGAGCCTATGTTTCAAAAGGCTTTCAGGTAATTCTTCATCTTTCACCAAAGAACCACAAAATAAAAAATGCTGTACTGATACAAGATTCAAAAAACAATTAAATTAAATAATGCTTATTTCCTGTCACGTGCATAATACAATGCTTGAGACAGTTAAAGATAAAAAAGAAACCAGTCATGGCTATGAATTTAAAAGAGTTAATGATATAGTTTGGGAAAAAATAAAAATGCACAAGACAAATAGCAATATTAAATGGGTAATTAAGTAAACAGTATTTACTAAGGGATGCTAATATTGAAGGAGATCAGTGAAAACCAAAATTATCAGAAAATATGTCATAAAGATGAGAAAATATAAACCTCGGTTGATTCTTTTAAAATGAGAACAATTTACATACTCAGAGATGAATTGATAGAATCTTTTGATTGAAGCTGTATATGTGCAAGTAATAGAGGTAGTATTAGGTTAGAATACTGTAAGCATGTTGATGAGAACTGAGAAAGTGTACTAAGCAGTGTGACATCAGATTATGAAGAAAAAGGAAAATCAGGCCTATTAGTAGGTTCTGCACTGATTATTATGAGACTGTCTCTTGTATTATCAGAACACTTAGACTGTTTTATGTGATACAAGGTGACCTTGATAAAACTTGAATAAACATATGAATAAAACATTGTTTTATGAAATCAAGAATGAGAAGATGGAAGAAATTATTGCTGTTTATTTAAAAATGTATTCTAATCTTAATACACCATGAAGAATAGGATACATATTAACATTAAACCTAGAATTAGAAAAAGCCACAAAATATTTCTAATCCATTTACTACATTTTATTTTTAAAAATGTTTTTTATAGTTGTTCAAGTACAGTTTTCTGCCTTTTTCCCTCACCCCTCCCCATTAGCCCAGCCCTCCCCACCTCCCTTCCCCATTTCCACCCCCCCTTGTTATTGTCCATGTGTCCTTTATAATTTTTCCTGTAAACCCTTCATCCTTTCCCCACATTATCCCCTCCTTTCTCCCTTCTGATCACTGTCAGCCTGTTTCAATGTCAGTGTCTTTCTTTGGCTATACTTTGCTTACTTGTTCCTTTTGTTGATTAGCTTCCTGTTAATGGTGAGATCATATGGTATTTGTCTTTCATTGCCTGGATTATTTCACTTAGCATAATGCTCTCCAGTTCCATTCATGCTGTCACAAAGGGTAGGAGCTCCTTCTTTCTTTTTGTTGCCTAGAACTCCATTGTGTAAATGTACCATAGTTTTTGATCCATTCATTTACCGATTTGCACTCGGATTGCTTCCAGAACTTGGCTATTGTAAATTGTGCTGCTATGAACACTGGGGTGCCCAGGTTCTTTTGGATTGGTGTTTCAGGGATCATAGGATATAATCCTAGCAGTGGAAATACTGGGCCAAAAGGCAGTTCCATTTTTAGTTTTCTGAGGAAATTCCATACTGTTTTCCATTATGGTTATACCAGTCTGCAATCCCACCAACAGTGCAGTAGGGTTCCCTTTTCTCCACAACCTCTCCAACCTTTGTTATTTGTTGCTTTGTTTATGAGGGCCATTCTCAATGATGTGAAGTGATATCTCATTGTGGTTTTAATTTGCATCTCTCTGATGGCTAGCGATACTCAGCATCTTTTCATGTGTCTCTGGATCCTCTGTATGTCCTCTGTGGAGAAGTGTCTGTTTAAGTCCATTGCCCATTTATTAATTGGGTTGCTTGTCTTCTTTGAGTGGAGTCATGTGAGTTCTTTATATATTACGGAGATTAAATCCTTGTCTGAGATATTATTGGCAAAAATGTTTTCCCATATGGTTGGTTCTCTTTTCATTTTAATGCTGTTTTCTTTGGCTGTGCAGAGCTTTTTATTTTGAAGAAATCCCATTTTTTAAATTCTTTCCTTTATGTCCCTTGCTACAGGGGGTGTATCAATGAAAATATTGTTGCATGGAATATCTAAGATTTTCCTCCCTATGTTCTCCTCTAGTACATTGATGGTGTCATGACTTATATTTAAATCCACCTTATATTTTATCCACCTTAAATTTATTTTTGTGTATGGTGTAAGTTGGTGGTCAAATTTCATTTTTTTTGCACATAGCTGTCCAGTTCTCCCAACACCATTTGTTGAAGAGGCTATCTTTGCTTCATTTTATGCTGCTGCCTCCATTGTTGAATATTAATTGACTGTAGATAATTGGGTTTATTTCTGGGCTCTCTGTTCTGTTCCATTGGTCCATGTGTCTGTTCTTATGCCAGTACCAGGCTGTTTTGATTACAGTGGCCTTGTAATATATTTTGATATCAGGTATTGTGATCCCTTCTACTTTGCTCTCCTTTCTCAAAAGTACAGCAGCTATTCGGAGTTGTTTATGGTACCATATAAATTTTTAAAGTGTTTGTTCTTTATCTGTGAAGTATGCCACTGGTACTTTAATAGGGATTGCATTGAATCTATAAATCACTTTGGGTAATATGGACATTTTGATGATGTTAATTCTTCTAATCCATGAACACGGTATATGTTTCCATTTGTTTGTGTCTTCCTTGATTTCTTTGTTCAGTGTTGTATAGTTTTCTGAGTACAAGTTTTTTACCTCCTTGGTTAGGTTTGTTCCTAGGTATTTTATTTTTCTTATTTTTCTTATTTTCTTATTTATTTGCTTATTTTCTTATTTTTTATTTTCTTATATCAAATGGGATTTTTTCCCAATTTCTGTTTCTGATATTTTATTGTTGGTGTACAAAAATGCCTTTGATTTCTGGATATTGATTTTGTATCCCACTGTTTTGCCAAATTTATTTATTAGGTCAAGCAGTTTTTTTGTGGAGTCTATAGGGTTTTCTATGTACACTATTATGTCATCTGCAAACAATGACAGTTTTGTTTCCTCTTTTCCAATTTGGATGCCTTCTATTTATTTTTCTTGTCTGATTGCTAGGACTTCCAATACCATGTTGAATAGAAGTTGTGAAAGTGAATAACCTTGTCTGGTTCCTGATTTTAGTGGGAAAGTTTTTAATTTTTGCTGATTGAGTATGATGTTGGCTGTAGGTCTCTGATATATGGCCTTTATTATGTTGAGGAATGCTCCTTCTATTCCCATTTTGCTGAGTGTTTCTATCATAAATGGGTGCTATACCTTATCAAATGTTTTTTTCACATCTATTGATATGGTCATGTGATTTTTATATTTGCTTTTGTTTATGTGATGTATTATGTTTATTGATTTGTGAATGTTGTATCATCCTTGCATCCCTGGGATAAATCCCACTTGGTCATGGTGTGTGATCTTTTGAATGTACATGTACTCCATTTTTTAAATGTACTGTTTAGATGGTAGATGGTGTAATACCCAATTATTTATTTCAATACATTGTGTGTAATATGTTAAAAAAGACTAATATGATGATATATTGATGTCTGTATGGTGTTGAGTTATGGTTACTTTACTTTAGAACATGCAGTTAAGTTGTTTTTAAAAGTTTAATACGCATTTGTCTAAAATATTTCTATAAGTATAATATCAGTAATATTACAGGAGGTTTCTCCTGTATTCAGTGACTTTGATATGTAAAATTTTATTGCTTAATTAGTGCTACATACTTTTTATTTGTACATTTAAGAAATCAGTGGTTCCTATAAATATTAGATGTAAATAAACATGATCAAGAACATAAAAAAGGATTTACCCTAAATAATATAAGATCACTTCTTCAGTAAAAACATAAGAGAATGGGTTGAAATTTGAGAATGAGAAGCAGATATGAGGAACTGATTGTAGAAGATTTTTCTCTAAAAGACAAATTTGTTCCAGTCAAAAGAGCAACGGGCTAAAATTTTGAGAATTGAGGGGAATTGAAGTTCTGTTATAATCAACAGGAGAAAGAGGAAATGAATGTAACTTGATTAAAAGTTTTGAATTAACTTAATATTTTTGTGTCTAATACTAGATGACCTGTAGCCCTAGCTAGAAATGCAAAAATCAGTAAGGCATGATCTCTTCATCACCCAGTCTGACTATGGTGGTGAAAAGGTGACTTAGAAAACATGGGTTTGTTGAGACCAATTACTACATTTATGTTTTTTTCTTTATATAATATTTAACAACTGCCAGAAATAGAAATAGAAAAGAATATCGACAATTTATTTAGATTGGAAATTGACAGTTGGGAGGAAGTACGAGTGAAACTAAATAGGGAAAAAGTGACAAAGGTCAGGGTGTATAAGCAGGAGTAATATGGGGTTTTATTAGGGAAGACAATTTCTAAACTAGTTTTCTCATTAGAAAAATGAAGATCATTGATTGAATTTTATAGGGTAATTGTATGCATAAGATTAGACTCTACATATGAAAGCATTTTGAAAGTGAATACTCATTACATATTATACCATTTTAGAAAAGTCTGAGGAGCAATAATTCCGGCTTCATATAATATGTTATATTTTGCATATTTTCTAAGATAAATGATAAGTTAATAAACAGGATAATGAAAGATTTCATTTTTCCTAATTTGTTATATTATGCCCACTGTGTTATATGGAAATGTATATTTATTCACAAACAGCTTATGATCTATGATCAACAGTGGTTTCCAGGCAATCAAGTTTATTGACCTATGGGAAAAAGTGGATAGTCCTAAGATCTCTATAAAGAGTGCAGTCACTCTAGTAGCTCTGTAATTAACTCATAATTATGTAAGCTATGAAGGCATAATGATAAGATTATTAATATGTTAAAATTATAAGAAATTTTCTGGCATTTAATTAACATTTATCAAGGCAGGATATAGCAAATTAAATATCAATTAATAAAAAAGTGACATTTATTTAGATATTCTTAGTTGTCACAATTATTAACTTGTTATCTCTGGCTTTAAGAATTCCGATTAAGTGCCTAAATATTCTGTACAGTTTTTATGTGTGAAAATTCTAATTAGATTAGTGTCCTGTAATTTAAAATTGATTATACAGCATCTCTTATAATAAATCTCAATAATGCTTAACTGTTAATTGATGCATAATTGACATGTATTAAATTTTAAAGACAAATAAACACTTCCATGGGAACTAAGCAATCTAAAAAATTCTCTCCTTCTAAAAAAAAAAAAAAATTCTCTCCTCCTGTAAGGTACACAATCTTATAAATCTCAAATTAAAAAACAACAACATTGTATTAAACCTATGGGAGCAACTAGATCTAGCACAAAACACTAGATGTGGTTCCCTTATAGTTTTTCCATGAATTAGGCACAAATCCATGATTTATAATATGTTTTTTCAGACATATAGTTGACTGCTAAAGTATACCTATGTAAATTTACCTTATCTTTTCTAATCTTAATCATTTGTGCACCATTGAGAAACTTACAGATATAATATTATTGACCAGGCAATCACCGACTCTTATGACCAGTAGATCTAAAAGTATGCCTAGTTGGAAGCCCTGGTGGGTTTGGCTTCATGGATTGAGTGCTGGCCTGTGAACCAAAGGGTGGCTGGTTAGATTCCCAATAAGGATGTATGATTGGGTTGTGGGCCAGGTCCCCAGTTGGGGGTTAGAGATAGAACCATACATGGATGTTTCTCTCCCTCTCTTTCTCTCTCCCTTCCCCTCTCTAAAAATAAGTAAATAAAATCTTTAAAAATATTAAAAGCAGGTCTATTTGGTGATGGTAAAAGATGTCTTAACTAATATGAAACACTTATCATAGCCATGTTAATCCTAAACTCTCATAATTCAGTTTTATTCCTTAACTTTCCAAGTACCAAGATGAGAAATTTAAGAAGTATACCAATAGATAGGCCAACATCTTTATAAAATACAAGGGTGGGTAAAAGTAGGTTTACAATTATGAGTATGTGAAACACAGAGCTTATTCTTGTATTATTATGTATTAATTTTGTTTGTTTGTTTGTTTGTTTTAGTTATTTTTAGAGAAAGGGAGGGAGAAAGAGAAGGAGAGAAACATTAATGTGTGGTTGTGTCTTGAGTGACCCCTGCTGGGGATCTGTCCCACAAGCCCGGCATGTGCCCTGACTGGGAATCCAACTGGTGACCCTTTGGATCACAGGCTGACACTCAATCCACTGAGCCATGCCAGCCAGGGCAAGTTTCTTTAAAATTATATTTTATTAATAGAGCTACCACAGCTGTCCTTATTTCCCTCCTTTGCCCCCATCCACTCAGCACCCTCTACTCCCTCAGGCAATCCCCACACCATTGTTCATGCCCATGGTCATGCATATAAGTTCTATGGCTACTCCAATTCTTGTACTTTATTTACCCATGGCTATTCTGTAACTACCTATTTGTACTTTTTAATCTCCTCACCTGTTCACTCATTCCCTCACACCCCTCCCCCATCTAATAACCATCAAAACCCTCTCTGTTTCCATGATTTTGTTTCTGTTCTTGTTTGCTTGGTTTCAATTTTTTAGATTCAATTATAGATATATATGTATTTTTTGCCATTTTATTGTTCATAATTTCGATCACCTTCTTTTTCATAAAATAAGTACCTTTAACATTTCATATAATAATCATTTAGTGATGATTAACTTGTTTAGTTTTTTCTTGTCTGGGAAGCTCTTTATCTGTCCTCCTTATATTCTAAATGATAGTTCTGCTGGGTAGAGCAATCTTGGCTGTAAGTCTCTGCTTTTCATGAATTTGAACACTTCTTGCCAATCCCTTCAAGTCTGCAAAGTTTCTTTTTGAAATCAGCTGACAGTCTCATGGGAACTTCTCTGTAAGTAACTAACTTCTTTTCTCTACTACTTTTAAGATTCTCTCTTTCTCTTTAACCTTTGGCATTTTAATTATGATGTGTCTTGAAGTGGGCCTCTTTGCATCCATCTTCTTTGGGACTCTCTGTGCTTCCTGGGCTTGCATGTCTATTTCCTTCACCAGATAAGAGAAGTTATCTTTCATTATTTTTCAAACACATTTGCAATTTCTTATTTTTTCTCTTCTCTTTATGTCACCACTGTGATGCAAATGTTGGAGCTCTTAAAGTTGTGCCAGAGGCTGCTTACACTATCCTTGTTTGTTTAGAATGTTTTTTATTGTTATGATTAGTTGTTTTTTTACTTTTTGTATTCCACATCATTAATTTGATTCTCAGCTTCATTCAGTTTACTTGTTTTCCTATAAATTGTTCTTTATTTCAATTAGTGTATCTTAAATTTCTCATTGGATTTGTATTATGCTGTTTCCTCACTAAGTTCCTTGAGCACCCTTATAACCAATGTTTTGAACTCTGCATCTGATAAATTGCTTATCTCCATTTCATTTAGCTATTTTTTTGGAGTTTTGTCCTGCTCTTTCATTTAGGCTATGTATCTTTGTCTCTCTATGTTGGCAGCCCCCCTGTATTTGTTTCTATGTATTCGGTAGAGCAGCTGTGACTTCATGTCTTGGTAGCATAGCCTAGTGTAGTAGGTGTCCTGTAGGATCCAGAGTCACAGCCTCCCATTTCACCCAAGCTGGGTACTACAGGTGTCTGCTTGGAGTGGGCTGAATATACCCTCTTCTTACAGTTGAGCCTTGGTTGTTTTGGCAGATCAATGGGAGGAATTTATCCAGGACAGATAGATGTAAGGATTGGCTGTAACCACTTACCACCAACCTCTGCTCTCCATGGAGGATCACCTCTGTAGGGGCAATGCGATGGTGCTCTAATGTGGTCTGTAGCTGTCCACTGGGTGCACTCACCCCAGAGTATCCTGGATGGAGCAACCCAAGAACAACCACCACCTGTGTTTTGCTTGGTGCCATCCTTTCTGATCAATAAAGCAATCTGAGATGGCTTCTACTTTTGCTGGGCTTGAAGATTCCCAGGTGAAACCAAGCTGTGAATCTAGGCTGGGCTGGTCCTAGTGCCAAACCTTGGGCTCTCTGAGACCAGTTGTTCCTTGTTTGAGAGGATTTAGGCAATTGTGAAACATAAGCCAATACCAGCTATTCATATGGAAAATAGCTTGGGTGGGGTAGATTCTCTGAGAATCTCCATGGTGGGTCAACAGTATTAACCAGGTTGATAAAGTCTCAGATATGGCACCAGCTTGCTGGCTCTGTGCAAGGAAGGTTTAGAAAAGCCTCTAATCATCTTGATGCCAGACACTTCAGTTTCTCCTTCTATACCACTGGTGCCTTTCAAGCTGCTAACCTGGTGCTGCAACTCAGAGTGAGTCTGAGTAGATGAGTCCATGTGTGCATTACATAAGAGAAACTGCTTGGGGCTACAGAAATTTCTTCCTACTGGTTTTTGCAGCCAGAAGTTGTGGAGACTTATCTTCCTGGCACTGGAACCCTGGGCTGAGGGTCCTGGTATGGGGCTGGCACCCCTCACTCCCCAGATATCTCTCCTGAACTTTTATTTACCACATGTGGGTGTGGGACCAGCCCATTCCATATATGTGACTCTCTTTCCAGTCGGGATTGATATGATTTCTTTAATTTTTTAGTTGTCAGACTTTCATTCAATTTGATTTCTGATGGTTCTGTGGTTGTGCTAAGAAGTGAGCCCTGTCTGCCTCTTCCGCTATCTTGACCTATATTATTTATTTGCATTATAACTGTAAACCTATTTGTGCCCACCTGTACAAATGATTGGATTAAGTAAGAATTGACAAAAGTAAATCAGGAAATCCACTAAAAGTTATAGTTAGTTCAAGTGATCATGTTTTATGACATCCATCATATAATGATAGATAATATAATGTTTATACAATATAGTAATACAATTTCAGGACTTTTCTCATTAAGTTATGAAGTTTAGAGTGAATATGTTCCTTTTATCTAAATTTGTGACATCTTAAGTGTCTGTGTGTCAAAAGCGTTACTAAAAAAAGGTATGTATTCATTCCTTGTTTCACTACACAATAGCATAACCTCCTGGAATAAAAGGGAGTCAAATATTTGGCTGTAAGCAGTCCTCAAATATTATGGGTATTTGAACAGATAAATATCACTTTAAGAGAAAATAAAAGCTTCCTTTCAGGTTGGAATTTTTTTAAAGATTAAACTATATTTAAATAAACAAAAAGGAAATTGTGATATATTAAATGTGTAAAAACCATATTTGAAATCCTACATCAGTGAGAGAGATAATAAGCAAACAATAATAAAACAGAGCATAATATCTCTGTACCTGAGATTTCTTTGACTCCAATTTTAAATATAGTTATCTTATTTATTGTAACTGCCACTTAGACTTCATTGTTCTGATTCAAACTAAAATGTTCTCTTTGCTAATATCCCCTTAATCAATCTATCTTAGAATAAACTTTTCAATATAAAATTGATATAATTTACTAATATGACACGAAATATCATTCTCACAGAGCTTGTAGATCTTCCTTTAAGAATTGGAACAGCTACCTGGCTCTATATATAGTCATTGTTAAATTACTGACTATATTTCTTATGTTCTAATTTACATCTCTGTGACTATTCTGTAACAATGAATCTGTATTTCTTAATAACTTCACCTTTTTCACCAAGCCCCCCATTTGCCTACCTTCTAAAAACTGTCAGCCTTTTCTTTCTACTTATGAGTCTATTTTGTTTGTTTACTTTGTTCTCTTTAAAAATTATTTATTTATTTATTTATTTATTTATCTATTGATTTATTTATCTATTGATTTATTTGGTTCTTTAAATTCTACATACACAGGAAATCATATTGTATTTGCTATCCCTGTCTGACTTATTTCACTTACCATAGTATTCTGTAAGTACATCCATGCTATTGCAAAAGGTAATATTACATTCTTTTTAGGACCAAATAGTATTCATTGTGTATATGTACCACACTTTTTTATCCACTTGTCTTTTGATGGCACTTGAATTGCTTCCATTTCTCAGCTATTGTAAATAATGTTGCCATCAACTTGAAATATTGGGGGAACAGCTCTGTAGAGTACATGGTTTTCTAATAACTATGTGGTACATCTGAAACTAATATAGAATAATATTGAATGTAAAATGTAATTGAAGAAAGTACATCATCTGAGCAAATTTTAATGCATAAATAGCACTAGAAGCCCACAGTTCTGGTCTTAGTGTTATCTCTAATTCACTGTTTAATTACCTCTATCTCTTAGTTTCTGACACAGTAGTACTTGTAGATCCCTACCTCACAGAAACCACATTACATTAAATAAGAAACTAAATGAGAAAAATAAAAGAATTAGAATGGCCACTTAACCTGAAATATCTCCTAATAAGTCATACATATATTTAGCTTCAAAAAACTTTTATATTTAATATTATGAAATATATAATATGCATAAATAAAGTACACAAAATATATAAATTTCAACAAATTATTCTACAGGAGCCCTTGCAGAATGCCCACCAGGTCAAGAAATAAAATATTGTCAGCATTTCAGGTGGTATCTAAATAAATGACTCTTTGTGATTTAAATTCCTTTCTTCCATATTAAAGACAACCACTATTTTGGTGGCAAAGGTAAGTAAATGCTATCTTCCTTTCTTGTGTAGATTTTTTCCAATGGAATATGTGTATTATAGCTTATTTAAAAATTTTATATAAATGAAGTCATATACTTTCATATCTAGATTTATTTATTCAAATTACACTTGGAATTTCACACATTTTTGTATATAAAATGCATTTTGTTACATTTATTCATAGGTATTTGATGTTTTCTAATGCTGTAGTAAGTTGCATCATTTAAAAACTTTTCTGTGA
This sequence comes from Carollia perspicillata, assembly GCA_004027735.1. Classification (NCBI taxonomy): domain Eukaryota; kingdom Metazoa; phylum Chordata; class Mammalia; order Chiroptera; family Phyllostomidae; genus Carollia; species Carollia perspicillata. The sequence continues at coordinate 13,311 of PVKM010016858.1, forward strand.
AATTTGTTCAATTTTCTTTGAATATACCACAATTTACTTATGCATTCTTCTTGTGGATGTTGTTATTTTTGTCTATTGTTTGGTTATTATAAATAATGCTTCCAGGAACATCTCTAAACATGTCCATAAATTTCTGGAGTAAAACAGAATTACTTTATGTTAATTGGTTCAGTAAATGTATATTTCATGTTAGTAGATATTGTAGCACAATTTCACAAAGTAATATTACCAATTTACTCTCCCAAGAGAAGTTCATGGAAATTTTCACTGATCTATACCTTCAGTAAACTTGGGTATTATGTGCCATTTTTACTTTGTCAATTCTGTTGGATGTATAGTTGTATCTAATTTCTATTCTCTGATGAATAATCATTTGAATATCTCTGAATATGCATATTAACCATTGGAAAATTCTCATTTGAAAATCCATTACAAAGTATTTATCCATGTTCATATTGGCCTGTTTGCCTTTCTTGTAGTATTTTGTGGGGCTCACTATATTACCTGGGTACAGTCTTTCCTAGATATATTCATTGCATACATTCTGCTGCTTGGTTTGACTTTCATCTTTTCTTTTTAACCTCACCTGAGGACATTTGTTTAAAAAAATTGATTTTAGAAAGACAGAAAGGGAGAGAGAGAAACATAAATATGAGAGAGAAACATTGATTGGTTAAGTCCCTTGGGCTAGAGGTCACCAACCTTTTTGTCACCAGGGACATAAGATGGAACTCAGGCTGTAATGTGAAGCTTCCTTGGTATACCCTCATCTCCTGTTGTGCTGATCTGCACCAGTACTGATCTGCAGATGTGGGCAGCTGCAGGGGGTGGGCATTGCTGGCGTGCAATGGATGCCTAGACCAGGAATTCTACATGCCCAGAACAGGGATAGAACCCATAACTGAGGCATGGACCCTGACAGGTGGCAGTAGAACCCAGAACCCTACTGTTTCCAGCTGATGTTCCAACCAATGGCAGCACACCAGCTAGGGCAACTCTCACCTTCTTAATAGTGCTTTTTAATTGATACCATGACTTAATATTAATCTAATTTATGAAATATCTGCACAGTGAATTCTGATGAATAAACTTTGCCTGCCCAAAGGTAGTAAATATGTTTTCATCTAAAATCTTTATTGTTTACTGTTATTTTTATTCTCATTTATTTTGTCATAAGATTTTTTCCTTTTTTTTCTTTCTTTTTTTATTGTTGTTCATTTACAGCTGTCCTCATTTTTCTTCCATTACTCTTCCCTGTGCTACCCATCTCTCACCTTCCATGTTCAATCCTCACCCCCTTGTCTTTCTGTAATTGACTTTTGCAAATGGTATTAATCAAGGGTTATCATTCCTTTTTTTAAAATGTGGATGCCTAATTGAACTAAAACCATTTATTTCAGAGATAATTTTCCCCCTTTCTGGCTGTGGTCATTAACCAAAAGACCATTAATATATTTTCCATTATTGTCTGATCTCATAGCAAATAACATAATTTACAAATTACTATGTCTTTATAATGGGTTTGTTATCTAACAAACTTTTAAAAATTTCCTTGAGTGTTAAAAATTTTAATTACTATGTACAATTTAGAATATGGTTGTGGATTTACACAAATGTACATATTTTTGTAGGATTTTAAATATGATTATAATGAATTTCTAGAACACATAGTTTTAAAATAGTGTTTTTCAATTTTTGAACACTTTCTAATCCAAGAAGATTTATTCAGATTTTTAAACTATATACTTAGTTATGTTTTGTATTTATTTGTATAGAAATTTTTCATATATTTTGTTATATTTATTCATCCACATTGATGTTTTCCAATGCTATAATAAATAACACCACTTAAAACTTTTCTGTTTAATTCCTATAATAACCTTGTATCCAAAAACCTGATAAATTCACTTTTAACTAGAAAAGTATATCTATCGAGTCATTTAGATTTTTTTATGTATACACACAATCACATCTTAGACAACGTTATATCTTCGTTCTTAATCTTCATAAATTTTATTTTCTGTGCCTTACATATGCAGCTAGAACCAAGTTTGCCAAGTAGAATAAAAGTTTTGATGGAATGTTTTACCAGAATATTAAACAGTATTTGCAGAAGACGGGATTAATAAAAGAAAGGCAATAAAATATTCAATTAAATAATGGACAAAAAACAAATGGAAAGGAAGAAAATTGCATAAAAAGTATAACACATTGAAAAATTCTGATGAATATATAATTGGAGAACTATTTAAGAATTAATGACTGAGAATATTTCAAAATTAACAAATAAATGATCAGTTCACTAGTTGAAAATATAGGACAAAGAAAACATATTTAGGCACATATAAAACATATCTATTCAAATTAATGAAAGCTTAAAAGTCGGTATAGGATAGGAAAACTTACTTTGAAAAGTTAAAAACAAAAATGTCAGTGACTTTCCATCAGCAATAAAGTGATAAAACAGGAGAATAATAACATGTTTCAAATGCCCAAATAACTTCCAAATTAGAAGTTTATAGGTACTGGAAATATACTTCAGGAGAAAACAGAAAAGTAAAGAATCATTGAGAGAAATTCTAAAATGTGTTTGTATAGAATAAAGCAAGCAGGAAAAAACTTACTAATAAAAATTAGAACAGAATTCAAGAAACTTGGAAACAAGTAATCAAGGAAAATCAACGAAACCAAAAGCTAGTTCTTAGAAAAGGTTAACAAAATTGATTAACATATAGCCAGATTAAGTAAGAAAATTTGTTAATATATGAAATTAAAGAGAGACCTGTTAGATATTAGGGATAATGAAGGAATATTATGAGAAGTTGTATGCTCATGAATTTGATAGGTTAGATGAATTAGATAAAATCCTTAGAAGACATAATCTACCAAACTTCAAGCAAGGAGAAATATATAACATTAATAGCCCCCTACTTATTAAAGAAATTGAATCAATAATTAATAATTTTTATGTAACAGAAAATACCAGCCCAGATATATTCACAATGAATTCTACAGACAACTGAAGAGGATATTATACCAATTCTCCCCACTCTCTCCCAAAATATTAGGAGATCAAATATTTCCCAACATCCTATGAGGCCAGCATTGTCCTAATACCGAAACTGAACAAAGATGTGACAAGAGAAGAGAACAGCAGATTAATGATTCCCATGACTACAGGTGCAAAAATCCACAATGAAATATTAGCAAGTGTTGAATCTATACAAAGATTACACAACACAACCAAGTGAGACTGATCCAAGGTGTGCAAGGCTGGTTCAGTATTTAAAAAGCAGTATATACAAAAAGCAGTAAATTATATGATCATATGAAAAGAGGCAGGAAAATCATTTAACAAAATTTATAATTCATTCATGATAAAAAAATCTGTCAGAAAACTTAGAACAGAGGAAAATATCATCAACTTGATAAAGAACATCTGCAAAAAAATTCTATTGCTAGTATGCTTCATGGTAAGGACCTAGATGGTTTCTTACTAATATCAGGGACAGGCAAGAACATCCACTTTTACCATTCCTATTCAATGTCACACTGGAAGTCATAGCTAATGCAGTAAGAAACAAAAAGAACATAAAATGTGTTCAGACTGAAGGAATAAATAAAACTGTCTTGTATACAATATAATTTTATATGTAGTAAACCTAGTGAACCAACAACAACAACAAAACTCCTGGAACTAATAAGCAATTACAGCAAGATTGCAAAAGTCATTTGTTTTCTTATATTCTAGCAGTAAACAATGAGACTCTGATATTAAATATAAAATGCCATTTCCATTAGCACCAAACAAGAGAAATATTTAGATATAAACCACACTAAATATGATCAGTTTGTACATTACAATCAGCATCTCAATTCATCAAGGCAGCTAGCTGTATTCCTTTTGAATCCACTGCCTAGAAGTTGCCTATAGTCTGAAACTCTGGGCAATTAGAGTAAATCCAATAATGAAAAACATCATAGAAATCTGTGATGTTGGATAAGGCTCTTTTTTCCTGCTGACAGTGTCCAGAGGGGAGAGGGGAGGAAATTTCAGGGGAAAAGGGGAATGGTTTACAGGAACAAGTATAAAAGACACATGGACAAAAACCAGGAGGGTGGAAGTGGGAGGGAGGGGGGAGGGCTGGGTGGGTGGGCTGGGCTGGGAGTAAAAGACAGAAAACTGTACTTGAACAACAATTAAAAGTAAAAAAAAAGTTGTATTGCGTAGCAGTCAAGCTTTCAGAACCAATCAATTAAATTTCATTTGACTTTTTATGACAATCAATCACATTGATTTAATTACTTATAATACAAGTTTGAAAAAAATTTAGTTATTAAATGAAAATCAACCAAACACTAAAATTCTACATATATAAATGTATGCATACAATGCAATAATATACGTACCTAAAAATAAAGCCAAGCACAAGAATAAAACAGCAACAAAAAAAACCCATCTTGCCTCAGCTCAAGGTGCAAACATAAATCCTTTGACTATGAACGTGATCTGCTTCACGGCAGAGAGGAAGACTAGGTTAAATAGGACCTAAATGCTAGAATCATTATTTTTATTCCATAACTGTTTTGTGTAAGTATCCATATAAAAGTGGCCTTGGGTTAATTTTTATTACAACTTTTGTTGGTTTTAACACCAAGAATCTTACACATTTGATATACATAACCACTGAAGCTCAGGTTTAGACTAAGGCTTTTTGAGAGAAGTGCCTCTTCATTCAGATCCCAGATTCATGTTCAGATAAGTGTTAATGTGTTGTACCTGTGCAAGTGTAAGTGGAATACTTTTTCTTCTGGTCCAATTACTGCTCAAAGGGCATCACTTCAGGAGCTCTGATTTTACAAATGTGTCATTTTCTCTCTCCTTAAGTCTCAAGACTTCTGAAGTCTTCAGTCCTCAGCTGGACATGATCAATCAATCAGCATACTGGGACTGACACCACTTCTGACATAACAGATTTCCTGTTTCCTCCTGTGTTTGATGCATAAAATGCAGTGGGATTTGTATTAAATTAATGAGATTTGATTTTTTAAATATAAATACATAATTTAGAAAATGCTATAACAGATAGATAAGGTTTAAGATAAAGTATTTTGGACTTTTCAGTATGTCTTTGTAGGCACATTTGAATGGGTGTCACAAATCTCTAGTATTTGGCAATGCTTCACAACAAATAACGAGCAGCTTCTTAATGAGATACTTCAAAATAAATACTGAAAACTTGCTACATGAAGATGTCAGCAAGTTGACCTAACTCTCTAATTGCTAACTTATTTGACACTTCTGTATGGAGAGTTTTCTCTTTAGCATTCTGAAAACAGAAAGGTTAAATGTTCAGGTTTCAAGGGACTTTGGGCATACAAAGTAAACTGACGCAGGTGCAGTTATACATAAGCAAGGGTGGACCTAGCTATCAATAAGGTTGCTTACAAAACTTCCAACCTGTGGAAGCGTGACATGATTAATAGGTTGGGAAGCAATGTTTTTTCAGAATAATCAGGGAGTGATAATACAACCAATAATAAATGAGATGTGTTTTATTCCATATCATTCTAATATTTAAAATTAATATTTTACATTAATAAATTAGCTAAGATATTCACAATTTCATAACTGTTTTTGATAACAGTTGCATCTCAGTAAAATTATTATGGTATTCTTTTTTTAAATGGGCTACTTAAAATTTGAACCTAGCATAATTAAATGCATAATGATTAAAAAATAATTTCCTGATTCCTTCACAAATCTAGAATAGTAAAAATCTTCATAGTTCTAGCAATTGGATGAGTCAGTATGTGAGGATTAGAAGTAGTAGTTATTCATTGGCTGTGTCTATTTAAAATTTTACATAGTATTGAATGTTTTTCATGGTAACACTAAGAAGTAGCTTACTAATGACCAATAGTTTATTATAAATATGTAACAGATGAATATGTATGCTTTTTATTATGACTAAAGCTATTTTACATTATCTGTTTCAATTATTCATTAAGATTGGATATGTTAAGTAATCAGTAGGGAAGTCATTTTTTTAGTATAATCCTATAAATCACAAACATGTACCTGATATTTTATTCATGCTTCATTAGAGAATTATTAAGTTCCTTTAGAAATATATCAAAATCCTATGATCTATACTAGTTATGCACAACTCTAAGTCATAATACAAATTAAAAACAAACAGGAAGACTTACATTTGCAGAATGGTTTTATAATACCCAGCTTACTTGGAGATGGTATAAAAATGAACATGGTTTTATTGAATATACAGTGGCAAGCCATGAGGCTATCTTAAATATTTAAGCATTCTTTTTAGAAGTTGGCCCAGGAAACCAAACTTTTCTCATATTTAGGATATTAGCTAACATTTTACCACAAAAGTTGATTCTCAAAGAAGTTACCAACAAGGAAATACTAATTATTGTGAAAATTTTATCTGAAATAAATTCTTTGTGTACTTAATCCCAATACATGGTTAAATATTCAGTTTCTAATATTTGCATTCGGTAATGCTATGCTATGTATGTATATACATATATAGAACTGTGAATATATATAGCACTGTAACTCTCCACACACACACACACACACATTTATTTATTTATTTATTTATTTATTTATTTATTTATTTATTTGGTGGGAAGGAGAAGATGGCACCTAAGTCCTTCTATTTTCTTTTATTCTTATATTTGCTGATTTGGGGGATGATTTAAAGGATGTGATAGACAATAGTTCACTCAATTTTCTTTATTTTTATATTTATTTTTATTGTTGTTCAAATACAACTGTCCCCATTTTCCCCCACCACTCTCCCCTGTCCCACTCACCCCCACTTTCCACACTCAATCCAGTCCCCCATTGTCTTTGTCCATGGGTCCTTTATACATGTTACTGGATGATCCTTCCCCTTCTTTTCCCCATTATCCCCCTCCTCTTCCCTTCTAGTTACTGTCAGTATCTTCTTTACCTCAATGTCTCAGGTTATATTTTGTTTGCTTGTTTGTTTTGTTGATTAGGTTCCACTTATAGGTGAGATTATATAGCATTTGTCTTTCACCTCCTGGCTTATTTCACTTAGCATAATGCTCTCCAGTTCCATCCATGCTGTCCTGAAGGGCAGGAGCTCCTTCTTTCTTTCTGCTGCAGAGTATTCCATTGTGTAAATGTACCACAGTTTTTTGATCCACTTATTTACAGATGGGCACTTAGGCTACTTCTAGCACTTGGGTATTATAAATTGTGTTGCTGTGAACAATGGGGTGCATAGTTTCTTTTGAATTAGTGATTCAAGATTCTTCAGGTAGAGTCCCAGCAATAGAATTGCCAAGTCAAAAGACAGTTCGATTTTTAGTTTTTTGAGCACATTTCATACTGCTTTCAACAGTGACTGCACCAGTCTACATTCCCACCAACAGTGCACTAAGTTTCCCTTTTCTCCACAACCTCACCACCACTTGTTGTTTATTGATTTTGTTATGATGGCCCTTCTGTTATGATGGTGTGAAGTGGTATCTCACTGTGGTTTTAATTTGCATCTCTCTGATGGCTAGTGAAGCTGAGCATCCTTTCATATGTGTCTGGGCCCTCTGTATGTTCTCCTTAGAGAAGTGTCTGTTCAGGTCCTTTGCCCATTTTTTAATTGGATTGTTAAAATCCACTTAGAGTGGAGTCATGGGAGTTCTTTATATATTTTGGAGATCAAACTGTTTTCCAACGTATCATTGGCAAACATATTTTCCCATATGTTTGCTTCCTTTTTCATTTTGCTGATGCTTTCTTTTGCTGTGCAGAAACATTTTATTTGATGAAGTCCCATTAGTTTAACCTCTCCTTTATGTCCTTTGCTCTAGGGGACATATACCATGATCATGGGTTGGAACAATTAACATGATCAAAATGTCCATACTACTCAAAGCAATTTATGATTCAATGCAGTCCCTATTAAAATATCAATGACATATTTCATAGATATAGAACAAATATTTCAAAATTTATATGGAATAAAAGATGACCCCAAATAGCCTCAGCAATTTTGAGAGACAAGAACGAAGTAGGAAGGATCACAATATCTGATATCAAACTGTATTACAATGACACTGTAATCACTCAATTTTCTTGAAGAGCTTTCTTGATAACTGCTATTTCAAGATGTCCCAGGTTCATCTTGTATATTTTCTGCCCCAGAATGGCAATCAGTCATTTCTCCATAAAGCTTGGGTTTCTTCTAATAGGAAGTGATAAATCGAGATCATTATGAGTGCTAGGGAATCAAATTGCTGCTGTGCTGGTCATTGTTCCTAAGCTGTTTTTAAATAATAGGGCTAAAGATAGGCTCTAGGAATACATACTAGCTAGGAATTACATGTGTGTATATTCACTGTGTTCAAATATTTAAAGATAAAATACCTTGTTTTCATACTAATATTACTATTCTATATGTGGAATTACAGAGTGTTTTATTTAGTCTCATCTATATCCTTAATTCCACACTGAAACTTCTAATTTTCTTGAACAATAGAGATGATAGAATTAAAATAACCCATAATTACATATTTGAGTGCTTTCCTTATATACAACTGTTTTAGACTAACAATATTAGTACTATTATCACTAATTACTTTTACTGTATTATATCATTGTACTTTATCACAGTTTTCATTTATTTAAATATTTTATTTATTTATTTTTAGAGAGAGGAGAAAGGAAGTAGAAAGAGAGGGAGAGAAACATCAGTGTGCAGGTGTCTCTCACATCCCACCCCTGCACTGAGGACCTGGCCTGAAACCCAGGCATGTGCCTTGACTGGGAATCGAACCAGCAACCTTTTGATTCACAGACCAACACTCAATCCTCTGAGCCACAGCAGCCAGGACTGTGTCACAATTTTCAGATCAGATAGGCACTGCATCCTAAGTTCCCCCTCTTTTAATTCTCCTTTACTTTTGGTGGTATAAGAACTACACATTTAACACTCATCACCTCTCCTCTATTTCAGTGTCTCTCTAGTAATTTTGTTTGTATAAATTTTGTTCTTGAGTAAAATCTTCAGGAGGGTCTCATAAATTCTATATTCTCTGAGTTTACACTGATTGACAACAGTTTTACTGTATCCTTTGCATTCAAAGGTCGATATTTCTGGATATAAACCCCACAGATCACACATTCTTTCTTTGAATGACTTAAGTGTGTTACTTTATTTTTTCTGCATAAAAGTTGCTATTGAAAACTCTGATGATAATCTAATTTTATTCCCCTTACAAATTACATGCTTAATTTTTTCTCATTTTTTAAGTGTTATAATTACACTAGATTTGGTCTTGCTGATCATTGTCAACTTGTCAGGTGTACAATGGATCTTTTAATGAAAAGTTTAAACTTGTTAAAAGTTTCTTTGAAATGTACATTTTTATAATTTTCTTTAATTCTTGCTTTAGGTTCTTTAGAACGCTAGTATCTGTATGCTCATCCTTCTTTATAAATCTTAAATACTTAATCACTTTCTCTTGAACCATTTTCATTACTTCCTCTGTTAATTTATATTTATTTTTTTCTTATTTTCTACATGTACTTCTCTTAAGATATTTTTATTGTGTTCATCTCATCATACATTTTTTTGTAGTTTGGTCCTAACTTTTAAAATTATTTGTTTTGATATTATTTTAGCTCTGTTTTAAATTGTCACTTTATTCTTGAGTTTTGTAGTTCTGCTTATATTGTTCTTTCTTTTTTGTATATTTTCTTAATGTCTCACTTGTTTCGAAATAGTATTTTGCAATCTGAATCTTTTACATTTCCCTTTGTATATCAATACCTTCAATATCTCTAAATATGCTATAATGCTCTGTATTATTTTTTCTTAAAATAGTTTGATGGTATTTAAACATGATACTTTTCTGTTGTATGTTTCTATCTAAATTTACTTTTCCCAAATGTAGAGGGGGGAAAATTGACTCTAATATTGTTTCTAACTTCCCAGAGCTCCCCCTTATGTTCTTTTAGAGTAGTGTTAAAAATTACAGTCAACCGCTTTCTGAGATTTTTCTCTTTCTCTCCTCCTCTATTTTTATTTGGACCAACTTTTGCCTGCCTCTCTGCAGACCCTTCCCAATGAATTTTGACACTGTCTTCTGCAGTTCTCATGAGGACAGGAGTCTTCAAGAGTTCAGGGGGCTTACATTGCTTCTGACTTTCTTAGCTTATCCATTAGTCTTTACAGGTAAATCCTTTTGGAATATAAAATAATACAACTGTTTTTTTATGGGACTGAATCAGAACACTGTTTGCAATACAGGAGTTTTATTACTATTCTCTTTTCAATTTATCTGATTAAAAATAAAATGTTTTAATACAAAAATATGTTTACAAAAAAGGTAGCTTTTTTCCCCTACTGTAGCAAAACCAAAAAGTGGAATCCCAGATTTATATTTTTTCAGTGCACATTTTCCTTGACTTCAGTTTTCCTGCTTTAGGAAAATTTGCAAAAGTAAATTAGAAGTGAAGACAATCTTGGAAAAGATTTTGAGCAAAAACCAAAATATGTATTTAGATATTCAAACCATTCAAGGATATAAAAATTAGATCAGCTGTTGTTGTAACCTCATAATTGCATAGAAAGTGAACAGAATGTGAAGAGAATGTGAAAAGACCAGGTTCTATAATTATGGGCTATGAAGTCTAAGTTCTGTTTTTGCAGCTGTGACATTTGGAAAAACAATGACCAGTTGAGCAGCAGTATGGATGGGAATGAAAATACATGTACATAACATTCTTGCTGGAAACAAACATCATTCCTGTAAATACTAATTTTGTAAACAAACTCAGTTTTTTCATATATATATGAAAAATATTATATTATATATTTTATAATATATATATTATATATTATATAATATTATATCATATATATATATAATCTCCCAAGTAAGACACTTGTCACACTTTATTTTTCAAGACACTATTTTGATTTGCTATAGTTTATCTGAATATTTCATGCCATTGATTATGCAATATGTATATATTTCAAAATGCCAAAATATGTATTGAAATGAACATGCTTGAAGCAAATTCTGAATAATATTATGGGAGTGAGATGATCACCCCAGTGCTTTAGGACACATATTCAATTAAGCAACCACTTGTTTAAAACCTGGGGACCTAAGTGTTCATGTTTTATTCAAAATTAATATCTCCTTAAGGAAATTTTAAATATAGAATTGTGCTCTTACTTCTTAACTGTTCTTCTCCATGGGATTGTGAATCTTGATAACAAAAACTCAATGGTTGGGATGTTCACTGCTAACCATCTGAGGTCTCCTGGAAGCATGAACATGTTTACTTAGCAGGCGCTGATTTTATAATAAACTAGAATGAGTAAATCTTTTCAGGAAATTAAGTGTTCATGTACATAAAAAAAAGCAATCCTTTCATGATTCCTAGTACCATTTGAAGTTTGACATACTGTACATTTTACTTTCCCTCACACATAAATTTATGTGCTTATTTACCTTTGTTCACACATATAAATATATATATTTATTACTAAGTATATATAAATATAAGTAACTAACAAAAATAAGTAAAATTAATATTATTTTAATAAAAGTTTTATTATACCTAAATCACATAATATAAGTCATATATAAGTATGACTCAATAGGTTTTAGTATAGTCACAAAATCACCACCATGAATTTTAGCATATTTGCCTCACTTCAGAAAGAAACCCTGTGTACATTAGTAGCACTATTTCTCTTTAATGCCTTACTTACTTCCCTCTCCCATGCACTAGGCAACTACTAATCAGCTTTCTGTCTCTATAGATTAGTCCATTCTGGACATTTTATATATATATGTAATAATGCAATAGGTGATATTTGTGACTGGCTTCTTACATGGAGCATGGTGTTTTTAGGGATTATCCATTTCATACTATCAGTATTTTATTTCTTTTTTTATTATGAATACAGCATTTAATGGATATAACATGCTGTATTTATCCATTTATCAGTTGATGTACTTTCAGATGGTTTCCACTTTTGTTCTACTAAGAATAGTGTGACTATGAACATTTGTATATAAGTTTTATGTGGACATCTGTTTTCACTTCTCTTAGATATATCTAGCAGAATTGCTGGATCACATAACTATGTTTTACCTTTTGAGAAATTGCCAGGATATTTTCCAAAGGGTACATCATTTATAATTCCACCAGCAATGTATGAGGGTTCCAATTTCTCACATTCTTACCAACACTTATTATCTCCAAACACCACATTGTCAAACTCTGTCCATTTATGTCATCTTGTATTCTTCTGTGATTTTTTTCTGCAGTCAAAGACATGGCCCTGTCCAGGTAGCTCCATGGTTAGAATATCTTCCTGATGTGTCAAGGTTGCAAGTTTTACAGCCCGTTAAGGCACATAAAGGCACACAAGAATCAACCAATGAATGAATAAGATGACAAATTGATGTTCCTGTCTCTCTTTCTCTTTCTTTATAAAAATTAATAACTAAAAACTTAAAAAAAACACAATCTTAAGTCATGTACATGGGATGAAAATTGTGAGCATATATGGAGACTGGCACTAAGCAGCAGTGGGGCCAACCACCATTTCCTCTGATTTATATTTCTCAGACACTTGACTTGCTGTTCAAAAACTATGATTAAATGGTAGAATTACTAATAAACCCCCAGAAATAAATACTGTAAGACTTGAAGGCAGGGCAATGCAGAGTATAGAGATATGAACAATGAAAAATTCCAATACATTTGACAACATGAAAAGTGACTTAAAGAATGGTAAGAATAGATGGCAGGTGGGAGAAAGCCACAGCCTAGATTAAACACAGTTACTTAATGAGGGACCCAAAGTGCCTTGCAGATTTCAAGAGAGGCTGCATACTACGTGTATGAAAGAGCATATGAGACATATACCTGTGCAAAAATCAGGGATAATTGAAATCCAGAACATGGACGATCACATACCAGACAAATCTCTTATTTTTCTCTGCAATAAATGTTGTAGTTATCCCAAATAATTAGTTACATTTCTTTAGAGGAACAACTCTGGGCTTTGGTCAGTGATAGAAACACTTAA
>PVKM010016859.1:0-26438 GCA_004027735.1 Carollia perspicillata
CCATTTACATTTCAAATCGTTATTGATAGATATATATTTATTGCAATTTTATGCTTTAACTATTTTCTTGTTGTCATCTTTTTCTTCTTTCTCTTCTTCAAGCAAGCCCTTTACCATTTGTTGTAGCACTGGTTTGGTGTAACAAACTCCTTGACCTTTTTCTTGTCTGGGAAACTCTTTATTTCTCCTTCAATTTTAAATTATAGCCTTGCTGGGTAAAGTAGCCTTGCTTGTAGGCCCTTGCTTTTCATCAACTTGAATATTTCATGCCAGATCCTTCCAGCTTGGAATGTTTCTGTTGAGAAATCAGATGACATTCTCATAGGAACTCCCTTGTAGGTAACTAACTGTTTTTCTCTTATGGCTTTAAAAATTTTCTCATTGTCTTTAAGCTTTGTCATTTTAATTATGATGTGTCTTGGTGTGGGCCTCTTTGGGTTCATCTTGTTTGGGACTCTCTGCACTTCTTGGACTTGTGTGTCTTTTTCCTTCACCAAATTAGGGAAGTTTTCAGTTATTACTTCTTTTTTAAAAATTTAATTTAATTTTTGATTTTAAGTATATTTTATTGATTATGCTGTTACAGTTGTCCTAATTTTTTCCCCTTTGCTCTTCTCCACGCAGTACCCCTCTTCCCTCTAGCAATACACCCCTTAGATCACATCTATGGGTTGTACATATAAGTTCTTTGGCTTCTCCATTTCCTATATTATTCTTGACACCTCCCTATCTATTTTGTACTGATCAGTTGTGCTTCTTAATCCCTTCACCTTTCACCCCATTTTTTCCCTTTCCCCTTCCAGCTGATAAACCTCCAAGTGATCTTCATATTTATGATTCTGTTCCTGTCCTTGTTGTTTGCTCACTTTGTTTTTTAGGTTTAGTTGTTAGTGGTGAATTTGTTTCCCTCTTAATGTTCACTTTTGATCTTCTTTTCCTTAAATAAGTTACTTTAACATTTCATGTAACAGTGGCTTGGTGATGATGAATTCCTTTAGCTTTACTTTGTCTGGGAAGTACTTTATCTGCCCTTCCATTCTAAATGATAGTTTTACTGGATAGAGTAATCTTGGTTGTAGGTCCTTGCTTTTTTATCACTTTGAATACTTCCTGCCAGCCCCTTCTTGCCTGGAAAGTTCCTTTTGAGAAATCAGTTGAAAGTCTTATGGAAACTTTGTAGGTAACTCACTGTTTTTCTCTGGCTGCTTGTTAGATTCTCTTTTTATGTTTAACCCTTAACATTTTAATTATTATGTATTTTGGTGTGGTCCTCTTTGGATCCAACTTGAATGGGATTCTCTGCTTCCTGGACTTGTACGTCTATTTCCTTCACCAAATTAGGGAAGTTTTCTTTCATTATTTTTTCAAATAGATTTCCAATTTCTTGCTTTTTCTCTTTTCCTTCTGGCACCCCTATGATGCAAGTATTGGAACTCTTGAAGTTGTCCTGGAGGCTCCTTATACTACCCTAATTTTTTGGATTCTTTTTTCTTCTTGTTGTTCTGATTGGTTGTTTTTTGCTTCTTTATGTTTCAAATCATTGATCTGATTCTTGGCTTCATCCACTCTACTCTTGTTTCCCTGTAAATTGTCCTTTACTTCAATTAGTGATACCTTTGTTTCTGACTGGATCTTTTTTATGCTGTTGAAGTCTTCACTAAGTTCCTTGCCATCCTTATAACCAGTGTTTTGAACTCTGCATCTGGTAGATTGCTTATCTTGATTTTGTTTAGCTCTTTTTCTGGATTTTCTTTTTTCTGGAGTTTTGATCTGTTCTTTCATTTGGGCCTTGTTTCTTTGTCTCCTCATTTTGGCAGCCTCCCTGTGTTTATTTCTATGTATTAGGTAGAGCTGCTATGACTCCATGTCTTTTTAGTGTGACCTAATGTAGTAGATGTCCTGTAGGGTCCTGTGGCACAGCCTTCCCAAATATCACCTGAGCTGGATATTTGAGGTACATCCTTTGCATGGGCTGAGTACACTCTCCCCTTGTAGTTGAGCCTTGGTTGCTGTTGGCAGATCAATGGGAGGGATTTACCCAGGACAGTTAGCTGAAAGGACTGGCTGTGACCACTTAATACCAACCTCTGCCATTTGTGGAGGATCGGCTGTGCAGGGACAGGGTGGTGGCATCTTGAAGTGGTCTGTAGCTGTCCACTGGGTGCTCTGGCCCTGGGGTTTCCTGGGTGGTAGAGGGTAAGGTCAGCCCCCACTTGTGTTTTGCCTGGGGTCACCCTTCCTGAGCTATAAAGCACTCTGAGAAGGCTGCTACTTGCTCTGAGCTTGGAGATTTCTAGGCAAAGCCAAGCTTTGAAACTAATCTGGCTGTTGCTAGTGCCTGGCCTGGAGTTCCCTGAGGCTGGCTCTTGCTTGTTTATAAACATTTAGGAGGCTGTGAAGCATGAGCCAAGACCAGTTTTTCATATGAAAAGCAGGGTCCATAAGTTGAGTGGGGCAGAGTCTCTGGGGATCTCCAAATTGGATCAAACAGTGTTAGCCAGATTGATGGAGTCTCAGATATGGTACTGGCTTGCCAGCTCTGCCGGAGGAGGGCTCAGAAAAGGGATAATGGCCTTTGCTCTCCCTGATGCCAGACATTTCACCCTCTCCTAATATGCCACTGGTGCGCTTCATGCTGCCTCCCCAGTGCTGGAGCTCAGAGGGAGTGAATCTGAGTAGGTGAGTCTGTGTGTGGGTTTTTTAAGAGGAACTGCTTGGGGCTCTAGAAGTTTCTTCCACTGACTCAATCCCTGCTGGTTTTTGCAGCCAGAAGCTGTGGGACTTATCTTCCTGGCATTAGAATCCTGGGCTGGGAGGCCTGCAGTGGGGCTGGGACTCTTCACTCCTGAGATATCCCTCCTGAATTTTTTTCCCACCACATGTGGGTGAGGGACCAGCTCATTCTGTGTCTGCGCTCCTCCTACCAGTCTGGATGGATGTGTTTCCTTTAATTCTGTAGTTGTCAGACTCCCATTCAACTTGATTTGTGACATTTCTGAGTGATGGTTGTTCTGTATTTAAGTTGTTATTTTGATGTGGTTGTGGAAGAGGTGAGCTATGTCTGCCTACACTGCCATCTTGACTGAAAGCCTCATCATTTCTTCAAATAGGTTCTTGATCCCTTGCTCACTCTGTCCTCCTTCTGGTATTCCCATGATGTGGATATCATTATGCCTCATGTTGCTCCAAAGATTTCTTAAGCTTTCCTCATTTTTTAAAATTCTTTTTTCTTTTTGCTGCTCTACTTGGGTGTTATGTTCCTACCTTGTCTTCCAAATTGCTGATTCAGTCCTCTGCTTCAACTAACCTACTGTTTATTCCTTCCAGTGTATTATTTATTTAAGATATTTCATTCTTATTTCTGACTGGTCCCTTTTATGGTTTCTATGTCTTTTTTCATGTTGTTGAGTAACCTTATAATTATTACTCTCTAAACTTTCTATCTGATAAATTGCTTGCCTCCATTTCATTTAGTTGTTCTTCTGGAGAGTTCTCTTGTTCTTTCATTTGGGGTTTGTTTCTTTGTCTCCCCATTTTTGGTTTCCTCATTGTATTTGTTTCTACGTATTAGGTGGATCTGCAAAGACTCTGGTGCAGACCTTTGTCAGAGGCTGTTCGTGACTGGCCCTGTGCAAACTGTTTGGAGCTATCAGTGATCCACAGTGTGCAGTCTGCTGGGCCTGTCTGTGTGCAGAAAGAACCAGACTGTGCACCAAGGCCAGCTTTCATCAGCACTGAGCCTGGGGGACAGTCAGCTAAAGTCTGAGAGCTCCTGCAGATCCTCCTCTGCCTGCAGGCTTTCTCTTAAGCGTAACCACTGAAATTGCCTCCAAATGTACTCCTCTCCCGCCCACTTTAAGCTCCATAAGGGTGGGCCTTTCCCTCAGGCTGATGCCGCTTGGAGGGAGTGCTCTGTCTGAAAAAGAGAGTTTCTACAATATGGGGAAGGACTCAGCACAGGGATCCTGGTAGCTGTTCCTTGAGTTTTCTCTCCAAAGTCACCAATCCCAGACTCTACTTCGGTGTCCCTAGTCCACACTGCATCCCTCTGCTGGAGCCCAGGATAAGTGGCTGCAAACGGAATTTTGTGCATGGGTCCTTTAAGAGGCTCTCTCCATCTCTAGCCATTTCTTCCCGGCAGACAGAAACCACACTGCTTTTCACAACCAGATGCTATTTGGGATCCTTTCCTGGTTTTGGTGCTCCAGGCTGGGGACCCCAGCTTGGTGTTTAGATCTCGCACTTCTCGTGGGCAACACCCTCCCCCAGCTGCTGAAATATCCCTCTGGCACTTCAGCTGCTACCTGTGGGAGCCCAGCCAGCCCTCTTGTGCCTCTGCACTTCCTACCAGTCTTGGTGATATGGTTTCTTCTGTATGTCCTTGGTTATGAGGCTTCTCTCCAGCTAGTGTTCAGTTGGCTATTTAAGATGATTTTTCCATAATTTTGTTGAAATTCTAGTTTGGTCCTGGGAGGTTAGTATAGGTACCACCTACTCTGCTGCCATCTTGGATTCTATTCCATTTTTTAAAATTGATGTATAACTGATATACAATATTATTTTTGAAGATGGAAAGTCCATTTAGATGAAATTAAGTATGTGGTACAAATTAACTTTAAATTGTGTCTTTAAATAAGTCTTTTGTTGTTTAGTGGGATTAGTGCCTCTCTAAAATTTTCACCAAATGAGAATTTTTCACCCAGGCCCTACTGATGATATTTAACTACAATATTTTCCAACCAGGACATTTTGTGCCCAAGGGAGTGTTTGGCACTGATGGAGACAATTTTGGTGGTCACAACTGTGTGCACATGTATGCACTAATAGCATTTAGTGGGTAGAGGCCAGGGATACTATTAAACTTTTGCAAGGCATAGGACAGTTCCTTAAGTCTCCCACAGTGAAGCATGACAGGGTCCAAAGGTGTCAATGGTGCTGAGGCTGAGAAACTGCTCTAATCTGTTGGCAAAGGGCAATGAATTCCAAGTTGCTGGTTTTTAGGGCATAGCTTAAAGAGCTTCTCATAGACAACATCTTTTAAAAGTTCATACAGATTTCTTCCCTGGCTGGGTGGCTCAGTTGGTTGAAGCATTGTCCCATACAACAAAAGCTTGCATTTTCAATTCCCGGTCAGGGCATATACCTAGGTTGCAGCTTTGATCCCTAGTCAGGGTGCATACAGGAAGCAACCAATCGATGTTTCTCTCACATTGAAGTTTTCTCTCGGTCTCTATCTCTCTCTTCCTCTCTCTCTAAAATCAATAAGCATATCCTCAGGTGAGGATTAAAAACATTCATGCAGATTTGGCATTGTGCTCATAATATAAAAATGATGTCACACATTGCTTACCATCATTCTAGGTAAAGTTCTGGCTAGAACTGTGAATCTGCATGTCCCCAGTATATCGCCTGTACCCCAGGAAGTGAAATTCCCACTTTGAGAAGCCTGGGGCTAAAGTGAATCAGTCTCTGTACCCTAACCAGTGTTCAGTGACCCAGGCTAAGGACCAGACCAGAACCTGGTCCAGTGGTGTTATCTGCAGATGCTTGTGAGGCCAGCTTTCTGGTATAGCTTGCCTTTTCCTAAACACTCAGCTATAATAAGTTTTATTTTCCAGTCATCTTGACATCTTAATATAATGTTGATAGACTTTCCTTTAAAATATTCCATGACTAGAAAATCACTGGTGAGGTTTTGTGTATTCCTGCAAGTTTTATAGATAAATTCAAAGTATAACAACAGGTTTAATAATAAAATTGGGGTCACTAAATACATTTGATTTTGTGGCTCTGCTTAAAATGCATTTCTTACTATCATATCATTAACATTTCTTCATGTAATTAAATATTCTTCTGTACCATAGTTTGTATTAGTCTTCTTAAATTCCATAATTTACTCCTTTTCTAGACACATGTGGAAGGCTATTTCTAGGTTATAAAGTGCTGCAGTGCACATAATTTTATATATGTCTTTGTATCTTGGTTTATTTTCTTAGGCATAGTTTCTAAAAGAAGGAATCTTAGGTGAAAAGGAATGAATGATTGAAGATTCTTGATGCATATTGCCATGTTATTACTCTTTAAAAAGCTTGTTAAAATTTATATTTTTATTAGCAGTGCATAAGAATGCAACATTCAGCCCATCTGGTTCAAAATTTGTAGTCATAAAAAATATTTTTGCAGAATTGGTGGGCAAAATGTTACCTCACTGTTTGGAGTTATATTTTTTCCCATTACTGATTTAATTTATCTTTTTGTATCTTTATTGCTTATTTGTGTTTTTGCTTTATGAATAGCAAAGCACCAAGCCCCCAAAGATAATAGCCTTTGCCTTTCATGCTATTGCTTTTGTTGATTTGTTGGAGTTCTTCCTATGTTAGGGATTTTAACCAAATTTCTACCATCTATATTGCATGTATGTTGACCTATGTTTCCTTCATTTCTTTTGTATATTGCATTTGAATTTGCAAAAGTTTTCTCATTATATTTTTAAATCTATTTTTACATACTTATTTTAAATGCCATATAAAACAATATATTTATATATAAATATTGCTTTTCTTGACTCACAGTTCATGAAACAATACCATTCAAACTATTCACAAATGTCTTTGACATTTGTATTTGTCCTCATTAAATCACTGTTTATCTTTTTGAGTTACCTAGCAGCTATTCTGGGCCATTGTGACAGTCATTGGTGCTGTTTGCCAAGTATTTCTAACCACTCACTCTCTGGACCTACGACAATGTTGCATTGTGGTTGGGTGGGGTCTTGTAAGCCATTAAAATTATTTTTAATCCTCACCAGAGGACATGCTATTGATATTTAGAGAGGGGAAAAGAAAGGGAGAGAGAGAGGGAGAGAACCATCGATGTGAGAAAACATCAATTGGTTGTTTCTCACACGGGCCCTGACTGAGACTGAACCTGTAACCCTGTTATGTACCCTGACCAGGGATCAAACCAATGACTTTTTGGTTTATAGGGCAAAGTTCCAACCAACTAAGCCACACTGACTAGGGCTTATATGCCGTTTTAATCAATGAATTGTGACAGGGAATGACTTGTACATAGTAGCATTTCTAGGCTGAACCAGTTACTGGTCAGTGCCGGATGCTGCACAGGTCTCTTTCCCTCTGCACAGTGACTGGTGACCAGGAGAGCCTCCTGCTGACCGTGATGGATGTGCGCTGAATGAGGAACCTGTGTTTTGAAGCTTCTGAGCTTTTGGGGCAGTTGTTACCACGGCACCAGGCAGACTCTCCTGACTGATATAGTTCATCCTATTCATTTCCACTTAGGTTTTATCAGGTAGAACATGAAAAAAAACCTCTGTGTATTATAGTTCCTGGAAGTTTTATCCCAAACCACTAATAGACATTTGTATAAAATTAGAATATTGCCTTTTCTACTTTTCCCTAGATGTATATTCTTACTTGTGACAACTTAACCACCTACTGAATTACTTTTTACTTTTTTAGTGTGAAATAAAAACCTTTTGATTTGAAAGACGTTAAGCACCGCACCAGTAGAGTGAATAGTATAATGACTCTCAAAGTATCCATTACTCAGCTTGAACAATGACCAGACTTGCAGAGGTTTTTAAAGGTTTTATGTAATAATATTTATTACTTAATTTTGTTAAATATTTTTCCTTTGCATTTATGCTTAGAAAGTTTGCCCCAATTTCAGTGATTGAATTATATTTTTGTGCAGCAGCATTATGTTTTCATTCTTTATCTACTTCTTTTTCATACAGGGGGTGTTAGAGGTGGTGGTGAAGTCATACAAGGTTTTAAGCAGGGGCAATGGGTGAATGGATTGTCTTGAAAGAAGCTGGGCTGACTCTCAGAGAACTGCTGGCCACACCTATAAGAAGAAAGGGTTGGTCCCAACTTATGCTTTTTCAAAACCAGATGCTGAGACAGAGAACTGAAAGCAGGTTGCTAATTTGGGGGGAGATAATCTCAAGAAGCATTAGTGAGTGATGAGGCAGCATGAGATGGAAGGAAGAAAAGACAACCAAATGGGAGCTGACAAGCAGGTTCCTCCTATAAGCAACTGGTCTCAGTCCCTCTGGCGACTGCTTGTGAAACTGCTACTAGGACAGAGAGCCTGGAGGTCGCCCTGGGGCACTAACTCCCCATGGAGATGCACTGAGGAGCTACTTCCAGGTGCCCTCAGGCAGAAGAGCAGAGAGAGAGAGCATGGCTGGTGCTGCTGGGGTTGCACCTTACGGCCGGCCGACCTTGGGCATCACAGAGTCTGCCTCAGTGCCCTCGTTGGGGCCTCAGTGCCCTCGTTGGGTCTGTGGAGTTCCCCAGGAGTGGAATGAGGGTCCCAGAATCTCTGGGAAAGCCAAACAGAGGGCCATAGTCATGTGAAACCCACCAAACTCGGCTTGCCTTTTTTATCAAAAGTGAAAGGAGCAGTTGTAGCTGCAACAAACGTTACAGAGGCTGAACTATATACTCTCTGTTGTGGTAGCCCCTGCTCAGTTGCCACCCTTGATTTGGTTTTAGAGCATAAATCAGGGCTCACGGAGCATTCCTGAGAGCTCCTTGGCAGGAGGCATGCATTGCCTGCCAGAGGCCCTGGCACTTGCTGCTGCTGTGTCAGACCCACTGCTCTGATTAAATTTCAGCAGGCGGCACCAGGGCCTCTCCTGGCCCTTCCTGATTAATCACTTTCTCCCTAGGCATCTCCCCTCCCTTTCTGGATGGTGGCTTTTGAGCCAGTCTCTTGCAAGTGACCCCTTTCTAGTACATTCCAGCCTGATGATCTGGGATCTGTGCTTGTGCCCTTTGCAACCCCTCAAGGAATAAACAATCAATGCTCTGTCTTATCTGTGCCTCAGAGGATTTTCTATAGCCTTGTCCTTAAATATTCCCAAGATGTTCCCTTTGGTAGCAACCCTGAGTGTGATTAATAAGAGGTTGGGGTGTTTTCATTAGAGCCAGACGAAGACATGTCAGGGTTACCCTGGGTAGCTGCATTTCCTCAAGATGTGGAAAGAACTTCATGAATCAGTTGTTACTTTCAAAGTCCTCTATTATCTGAATTCTCCTTCTCTTTCCAAAGCAATATAAGATGCTGTGTTTCATAATGACTGGCCTTTGTTGCTTCATCAGTCTCTATGCAAGGGCTACATCTTTTTCTGACCAGCAAACACATGGCCTGGCCCTTTAATACCCAGAGAGCAATGACTGTAAGTCTCAGATTAGGTGTTACTCAAATTGCACTCTGGAGATTGTAGCAGAGATGGCAGTACGTATTTGATCATGTCCCTTAGACCTCATATATTCTGTGCTAGTGATTTCCAAATGCCAGCACAGGCATCTCTTTGTCTAAGGGCTTTCTCCCAAGAGGATGAAGGCTGGTCTGCATACCTGCCCCTGGGCGGAAAGTGCTGGGTCATTCACTTAGACAAGGACGTTTACCCCAGCTCCCTTGTCATCAGGTAGGGTAACTTCAGTGTGTATTCTACATGACTTGCCAGTTTCCCAGCGGGATTAAGCTCCAGTTGCTCAACAGCTGTCTCAAGAGCACACCATTTATTGGTCCTTTTCTTCCCTGTCATATTTTCCTATTCATTGCTTGTGGTCTCTTGACTTCCCAAATTAACTACTTCACTTTAGTTCTTGTCTCAGGGTCTGCTTCTGGGAGATCCCAAACTAAGACAGAAGTTGCTTATTTCTGAATTAGTCAGAAATTCAGGGATTTCTGATGTGCCCACTTCCCACATATAATGTGGACTGCTTGAACTGTAAATTCAACACATAGACTGTGAAGTTAAAGAGGAAAAGACTGAGATAAAGAGGAAAAGTTTTCCTTTTCCTTCCTCTTGTCTGCTCTTTGCTGCCTCCTCAAGTGTTTACTGAGCAAACTTGGGAGAAGCAAACTAAAATCCCTGAGGAGTCAAGTAGGGAATGCTTTTGTGCGAAGAAGATGTAAGAGGATTGGGAGTGGTGGGGTCTGTGGCAAACAGTATACCCCAGATAAAGGTCTCCTATCTTTTCCTCTCCCTTTTTATCATGAATATGTCAGTCAAACAAAACCTATTTGCAGGATGTTAAAGTTCAAAGGCAAGCAGAGGAACTGCCTTTGTGTCGAAGGTAATTATCTGACTCCTTTGGTTAGGGGGAGACCACACTTCAGGGGTGGATTTTCCTTTCTAGTAGACCAGATAACTGAAATAACTGGAAGGAAACGTATAATAGGAATGCATAATACATGATCACTCCCAAAACTCTACAACACTGTTAAAAAATGTCACCTTGAAACCAGGAAAGAATCGTCCCCACAGCCTGGGGGAAAGTCAAATGAAAAATCATATATATTTTCTTTTATCATGCTTACTTCACTTTCTAAAATGTTTACATGCTGTCATGTGAAGATAAGTCATAACAATTTTTCTCTTAAGTTTCAGCATGCTTGGAGTGCTTTGCAGAACAATCACACTTGAAAAGACCTTTTTAGTTGCGGCAGGGGAGGCCGCAGAGGAGGCTACAGATGGAGAGGAGAGAAATGCCCAGACTTGAAATGCGCTGGAGCAGTTCCGAAGGGCGTGGAAAATGGCAGGAGCCCCCCAGGGAGGTGCTGCCTTGAATGCCGTCTGCATTGTAAATTCTCACTGAGGGCACAGATCACCTACTTGCCTGGCTCTCTTTTGGCCTTGAGTGTTAAAAAGTACTCAGTGAAAATCCATGTGTGCTTGGCAGGGTACACCTGCCAAGTCTTCCCCTGGGTACCTGTCGTCATCTGGTTCTGGGCTTGGATGTGTAACCCTTTCCAGCCACACAGTGAATAGTATGATAAGCAAACAAGCTGTTTGTGTGTAAAAGTTTCAACCTAAAAACTCCTAGGGTTCTGGGTATTGAAATGGGGCCCTGTCACCACCACCTTCCCGGGATCCTTTTGGTAGACCCCCTTCTGTAAATAGCATTGAACCATTCAAATGTCAGACAGGCTGAATGTCAACAGCCGAATGGCATTGCCTTGTAATAAAACCACATTGTTCCTCAACAGGCCCCATCCTAGTGTCAATGTTTAGCCAATGTCGTGGATCTATTCACTTTCAATGACTCCGTTTCCTATTTTATAACTGTATTTTTGGGATCCTTTTGTTGAATGCTCAAGAGCTAAATGGCCTACGATGTGAGGTCTTTACTTGAATTACTTAGAGAAGTTGTTCCTTCAATTCTTGGGAAACTTGTCATTTTGGAAAAAAAACACAGCCTTAGTGTTTCAGGTGTTTTTCCTCTTCCCAAAGAGAATTTCTACACTCCTGAAGACAAAGCTGGCCTTTTGTTATGGGGGAATAAGCAGGTATTTTACTGCTCTAACTGAAGGGAAGCCCGCGGTCCTCTAACCAGGAGGGTGCTGACAAATGCTTAGCAACCGGCTCTCTGAAGGGGGCACACAAAATCTCTATCTGCCAATTTCCCTATCTAATTCCAAGTTACCAACGTGATGTCGTCAGGAGCCAATGCCATGTGGCACTGCCCATACTGCAGAAACATTTTCCTCTCCTAGTATTACACCGTGAGAAATTTTGCATGTTTCTCTTTTGAGGGACCCTGTTAGAGGATGGAGGGAGGATACTCTCAAGGTCCCAGATGAGAAGAAAAAAACTGTACTTAGATCAACTATCATCCATCTTGGCTATAAAAGAGAGAGCCAGGTAACATCAAGAGTAACCTGGAAAGGTGTTCATGTTTCCATACTGCGTGAGCCTGGCTAAATCCCTTTTTTGGCAGTCCATTCAAGACTGCAAGTTGTATTGATTTTCTAGGGCTGCTATAACAAAGTACCACAAAGCCAGGTGGTATAAACAATAGAAACATATTGTCTAGCAGTTCTGGTGGCTAAAGTCCAAGATTAAGGTGTTGGCAGGGTTGGTCCCCTCTGAGGGCCGTGAAGGAAGGATCTGCTCTATCTCTTTCTCCTGGTTTCTGGTGGTTTGCTGCCAATCTTTTGTGCCCCTTGGCTTGTCAAAGCATAAACCCAATCTCTGCCTTCATCTCCTGGTATTCTCCCTGTGTGTGTCTATATCCAAATTAGTATTTTTACACAGAAAGTGGTCATATTGGATTAGGGGCCCACCCTGTTCTAGTATGGCCTCATCCTAACTAATTACATCTCTAATGACCCTATTATCAAATACAGTCACATTCTGAGATCCTGGGGATCAGGACTTCAACATATGAATTTTGGGAGACACAAACCTATGACAGAGGGAGGATATGGTCTTATATTTCTGTTTGGACCTTTGAAAGAATTCAACAGCTCAGAAGACACTTCATCAGAAGGCTGAAAAGCTAGCATGAGTATAGATGACTGCCACTTGATGTTATTGAGATAGAAAAGAGAGGGCTGTGCTAGCAAACTTCTAATTGTTCTCTGACCCTTAAAGTTCCAGACCTCTCCAAAAGAACCTCATTTCTTACTTTTGGAACCTAGCAGGGGGAAGGGCGTCTCCCCTAGTTGGGCCAAATTTGCCCCTAAACAATTGGAGTGGGAGCATATGGCAGTGGGGTAGAGGCTGACAAGTTGTGATAAAGGAGGGTTCTGATGGGGCCCTGCCGAAGCAGAAGTACCATGTGAGCATAAACCTCAAGGAAGAGAAAAGGTGGACTGAATAGATGGATATACAAAGTCAGTGGGAAATAGGCAAGGTGATGGATACACAAAGTCAGTGGGAAACAGGCAATGTGATGGATATACAAAATCAATGAGGAACAGGAAAGGAGAGAGTGGCCATGGCCCATGAATTTGGGGCCCTAGTGGGGATCTCTACGTACTCTCTGGCTAGTGTCCTTCAACCACCTTGGGTCCAGTCTGATTCCAGTCTGCATGAGGTCTTCCTGAACCTATCCCATTGCCCTCAATACTCCTCATGCATCCTTACGCATACCTGGGCCTCTGCTCCACCAACTCAGAGAAATACTAGAGTACATGGGTTAGTCATCAATGAATCCAATGTAACACCCCAATGAGGGTGTGCAGTACCATTACCTCCAGAAAGTGAGTCACCTCTACTGCCCTTTTCTATACATTGTGAACTTTTTAAAACAATATATCTTATGGTCTTATTATCCTAGGGTCACATGATACATCTCCTAGACATCACTTAGAGCAGCACCTCTCAAACATGAATGGGATCTTGTTAAAATTCCTATTTTGATATATCAGGTGGGTGGGTGGGGCGGGGCTGAGATTCTGCAATTCTTATAAACTCTTGGGTGGGCTAGTGGCCACACTTTGAGAAGCATCGATGTGGCTATTTTTATAGAAGAAGAAAATGAGGAATGGAGAAACTAAGTGACTAGTGTGAAGTCTGACAGCCAATGAGGGACAGTATCAAGGTTAGAATTCAGGTCTCCCAGCTCTCAAGCTCAGTTCTCCACTCGTTCATGCTGATCCTTGAAAAACAATTCCTGTACAGGGGCAGCAGACCTCCTTTCATCCAATGTCAGTCACCTCATGAAGATGGATATGGGGACAGGCCAGCAGAAAAGCCTGTCACTCTGAGTGATGATTCCATTCACGGGCTTCCTCCCAAGTGGAGCTTGTGACAGCTCTGATTGGAAGAGAAATTGTGGCTGGAAGGACACAAAGGCCTTGATGGGCCTGGCTGTGTTCCAATAAAATGTTATTTGCAAAGAGAGCTGCTGGGCTGGATTTGGCTTGTGAGCCAATATTGGTTGGCCCTGGTTCTGAGGCTGACTTACTGCTTACTGTCGTTTAGAGCCTAGCCCAATTTTTACCCAAGGAGAACTTTAGTTCCTTGATACTAGTAATGAGTGTAACAATTTAAGGATCCAGTTGTTACATGTCCAAATTTCGTCTAATCAGACTGAGCTCATTTCATCAATTCTTTTAAAAATCTTATAGGGCTTTGCATTCAGAGGCTTAGATTCAATAGGATCTCAAAAATGGATATAGGAACAAAAGCTAAGGAATGATTTTGGAGGCTGTGGTTGGTGATGAGAAGGGAGGAAAAGGGGTAGTAGAAAACCTAGCCTGAAAATATCTATGTTGTTAGGTACAAACTTAGTTCTGAGCTTCCTGGAAGCCAAGGAAAAGAGCAAACACTAACGAGTTAATGTCATAGGGTGGATTCCCTAGAGGCACAGCCAGAGGCAGGGACTTGGGTGATCTAGATGTATTGAGGGAGAGCTCTCAGGAGAAACCTTTGTGTGAGGGAGTAAAACAGGGGAGGCAAGGAAAGGAACCCCCAAATGATGTGGTCTTAAGTAAAGGTAAGCATTGATTGGCCTCGATTCACTAGGGGCCCTGGAGCATAAATTTCACCCCAGAGTGGTCCCTGCAGAAGACAAGCAGGCTGGCTGTTTCTACCCCAGATCAGCCCATCACTGTCCATGGGCTGCCCTGTGGGTGTGGGTGTGGACAAACTCTTCTGGATGAGAAGCATCCCATCAGCTAGGGAAATTCTCCAGGAAAGGGGCAGCAGTAACTCATCAGCAGCAAACACAGCAGCTGGGGTGGGCCCCCAAAGACTTCCACTATAGTTACAGCCTTTTACATGACTTTTAGTTTTTCAGCCACCAACTTCATTTACATATTAATTCTACAAATACTAATTGAACAGCTGATCTACCATGTTTTCAAATCTTAGGCTCTTCCTGAGGAGTAGCTGGAGAAGAAAACATGTGTTCTCAACTTCAGGAAATTCTCAACCTAAGGGTTTCTTAATTTCAGGAAATGTATTTAAAAAAGTAGCCTTTACTATTACAGAAAAGACAAGAGATGACAAGTGTTGTGGAACATGTGGAAAAAGGAAACCCTTGTGCATTGTTGGTGGGAATGCAAATTGGTACAGCCATCACAGAAATCAGTATGGAGGTTCCTCAAAAAATTAAAACTAGAACTACTTTATGACCCAGAAATCTCACTTCTGGGTATACACAGGGCATGACAAGCATAGGTTTACAGTTGTTTGTATAGCAAACAATACAATAATTAATAAAAAATAATGTAAGCATAAACTCTGTGTTTTGAGTACTTACAATGGTGAACCTACTTTTGCCCTGCCCTATATATTCATAGGACATGAAATCAGTATCTTGAAGAGATATTTATTGCAGCACTATTTACAGTACCTAGGACATGGAAACAGCCAAGTGTCCATTGATGCGAGAATAGATAAAGAAAATGTGTATTTTATGTATGTGTATATATATATTAGAATATTATTCAGCCATAAAAAGAAGAAAATCTGCCATTTGTGACAACATAGATGGAATTTGAGGGCAGTAAGTGAAATAAGTCAGACAGAAAGAAAAGTATGGTGTGATCTCACATACAGGATCTAAAATCTCATACAAACAGCGAGTAGAATGGCTGTAGCCGGGCTGGTGGTGGGGGTGGAGGGATGGGAAGATGTTGATCAAAGGGTACACATTTCCAGTTATACAATAAATACATGAGTTCTGGGTATTAATGCATGGCATGGTGACTATGGTTAAAATAGATAAAACAATGTTTGGCATGTGGTAACTCTTCAAAGAAATATAAAAGAAAAAGTAATCTTCAGCTGTTTGGTCTCATTTTCTTTAATATTTTTACCTTTTCAGGCTACTCTTAAACATACAGTGTTTTGTCCATACATGTAATTTAGTGTCATAAATGTACAAGTAGTGAGTTTGTGGTTTCTATATACAGACTGTAAATAATTTAAACATATACACAGAATGGATTCATTTTATAATTTATTTATAATGGTGCTAGTTTATGTACCTAGATATGACTGTAGCCATTTTATCTATTTGAAATTTGTCAAAATCCAAGAAGCAAAATTTTAACAATTCCTAAAATGGATTTTCCAAAGTCCATGTTCTAAACTTCTTACACTTGTTTATCCCCTCGTTTAGGACCTAATTACGCCTACTCCACACACCACTGTTCTAATCCTTGGGATGCGATTCACACATGATGGTTGATTAAGACAAGGAAATGGAAAGTACAGAGAGGACATTGGTGTCAACCCCATGGCAAGTCCAATCCTTAAAAATGACCAAGTGCTGCAAAATGTCTATGCATCTGCGTAATGTGTGTGATGACACCAAGTGGGAGTAATTTTGAATCGGGCACATTGTAGAATATGTGAAAACACAACATTTTGGTCATTTAAGTCACAAGTGTTCCAGCTGAGGCCCAGGAGTGGTGGAGCACAGACAAACATTCCCACTGGGCCCGTCTGAATTCCCGAAATACTGTGTTTCATGCCACAAAGTTTTGGGGTTGTGGGTTTAACTTCCATAATGACCAGGGCAAGCATCAGCCCTGTTGGGCATTTCACAGTTCCAAGCACTTGTACAGTTATCTCATTTACACCTAACAATGATTCCAAGAGGAATGTATCATTATCACCATTTTACAGGCAAGAAAACTGAGGCACACTGAGGTCACGCCACTTGCCAATGGACGCTCAGACACTGAGTGGTGCACCTGGGACCTGAACCAAGAGAGACTGATCCAGCATCCTGGCTGTCTTGTCTGGGGTGGCCCCTGCCCTGAGATCTTGGAGAGGGACATTCCTCTGTCTTGCTGTGCAAACACTCACTCCAACAGTGACCCACATCTCCTTGCCGTTCCTCTGGGATCTGCCTTGTCCCATCTCCTTGGCTAATGTCCCTGTACTAATGCCAGGGAGCTAATGGTGTTAATGTCAGGGAGCTGCGGCCATGGAGACCCGCGGCTCAGACCTCTGGCCTGGTAGTGCCCCAGGTTTACCGCCTCTGCAGCCGTACCTGCATCTACTTCCATTTTGCCCAGATGCCCCACTGTGGGCGGCTAGGCAGGGGGTTGGTGGTGAGGGGGAGGTGAGGTGTGTGTGTGTGTGTGTGTGTGTGTGTGTGTAGGGCCTTGTTGTTGTTTCTTAGGTGCCCCTTTCTGCAGGCACCAGGGCAGTGTAGGACCCTCCTTCTCAGGCACCAGGCCTACGTCACTGTCTCCATCTAAAGGTGCCCCCTGCCTCCCCAGACCACCTCCCCTTCATCCTTCACAGCCGTCCCTTTCAAAAATCTGCATGCCTAAGCCTACTTTGGGGTCCATTTTTCACAGAAGCTGAGCTAATGCAAAGGGTGACAGCCACACCATCAACCCCCGTCCTGCCACATCACCTTTTTCTTCTCTATCATCACCTTTTCTCCACCTCCTGTGTCCCCCATCCAGTGTTGGACCAGGGTGTGGAAACAGGAATGACTTTACCTTGTTCACACCATCAGCCATCGCCTGCAGCGTGAGCTCTCGGGGCCCATCCACTGTCTTCCCGTTGTCTGTTGGGCCCCAGCTGGCGCTATAAATGTCGATCAGCTGGGGCATGTGGCTGATGGAAGAGGCCTCGATGATGTCTGTCATAAATGGCTGGTCCAGCATCCGGATTCCTGTGGACATGGGAGGCAGGTAAATATGGTGTTTTGGTCCCCAGTTCACAGGAGACGGGGGTTGGGGAGTGCTCATATCTCAGGTGCAGTTGGTGGGTCCACCATTCTGGGTGCCCTAGTTGCCCTGGGGGGCCCTGTGGGATCCTGAGTCCCACTTGGGTGTAGTGTGTAGGTTACACCTTCAGAGGATCAGGGAGGAGGCACAGATCGGCCCACCCATCCTTTTTGGATTCACCCTCACCTTTCCTTATGTAACTATTTGAACATCACTATATTCCCCTAGTAAACTTTACTAGAATTTCCAGTGGGGAGAAAACCACTTTTGCTGAAGACATTCCTGGATAAATTTGTTCCTAAGTGGAAGGTCAGCCTTCAAGGACTAGACATTGACTGGAGCCAGGTTTCAGAGGAGAAATAAAGCTACTGTGCATGACAGTGAGGGGGAGGCAATAGATAATAGATATTTAAGGAGAAATCCCAGAGGGCAGAGGGCAGAGAACGGAGGCAGGGCATGGATAGTGTATAAGTGCAGGTTCAGGAAAAGAGGAACTTTCAGTTACATTGTATCTAAGAAGGGACTTTGGAAAGGACAGAAAGGCTGCATAGCTTATTCTAAAATACACTAACAATGGGTGCATGATACAACATCCTCTTCTTCATCCCCTATGGCATCTTTGTAAAGTTGGTGTTACTCTTTGATGCTTTGTGGGAGTGACTTCTTACTGAGCAGTTGAAAAGGAGCAGAGTCCTGCAGTCCTGGATTGTGAGTGTGTGTGAGGAAAATCTGAGCTGGGCAGAAGGACACAGAGAAGGGACCAGCCTGCGGACACCTGTGGTTCACATAATCCCTCTAAAGCCTCTACAGAGTTAACTCAGCAGCAGCCAATGGGATGGGCTTTCTGTCTCTCCAACACTAACCTCAAAACATTGCTGTTTGGGGCCATATTGTTCTCTGTTTGATATGCTATTTTGTGGCAAGTAGCCTAGAATTTTAGGACACTGACTTGAATCTTTCTGTTCATAGAAATTTTGAAATGAAGGGGTTGGGCTGCACACAGTCAAAGCTTGGATGCTGGCACTCCTTATTTGTCCTCCATGGTCAAAGAACATTATTAACAAGCATCACTATCTAACATGATATGCAAATCATCTTAAAGAAGGACAACTATGGTTCTTTCAGGACATGTAAAATTGACATAAAATTTTCTTCCCTTTTAAGGGTCTTTCTTTTCTCTCTAACATCTCATACCCCACCCCTTGTGCTTCCATTACACCTTCTGCCAGGGCTCACCCTCCTCCTGACTAACCTGTGTTCAGTGGGCATTCCCCCAGAAGCCTTTCTGGGTCCAGCTCTCCAGGTTTTCCATTAACACCACACTGTCAACCTTCTATTACCATTGTTTGTTTGTATATTCGTTCGCCACCAGGTAGCAAGGTCTTTGAGTACAGGGCATGTGTCTATTTTGTTCACTTCTGTGTCTCAGGGCATCAGCACGGTGCTTGGAATTTGTGTTAAGCTTGATAAATATTTATGAATAAATGAATAGTATTTTTACTTTATTTGATTGATTTTCTCCCTAACAGAAGCACCAAGTCTAAAAGAAAAAATATAACATGTCCAGATTTCCATCCTCTGCCATTAACTGATAAATCAAGTCGCCATTTTTGCCAACAAATATCTCTGAGTTAACATCCTTTCTCTTGGAGGAAGCTTATCCAAAATAAGCAGGATTTGAACTTTCTGGGAGCTAAGTTTTGTGGTTCATTTTATAAAGGATAGAAAATTTAAAACTCTACCTTTTGTTTTTGGTCCATCTATGTTTTGTTATTTAACAAATTTGCTCAACAAAGGTGGCCCACACATTGTAGAATAAATTAGATAGTGCAGTTTTTTCTTGTAAGAAGTCATGCCCACTTTGTGGACAAGGAAATATCACAGAGAGGTTGGTATTCACCTTCTTGCGAGAAGACACCTCAGAAGTGCCCAGATGACCAGGACTGAACAGCTACCTTAGCTGGAAGGTGAGACAAATTTGATCCTGGCTGAAGTAGGCCCGGACTGCCCACCACCTGCCAGCCAATGGCACCACTGGATTTTGTCATACAGCCAGTGTGTGGTGCATCCAGCTGAGGCCTGTGCCCTCTCTCTTCGCAGCTCTTATTCCTCTGTCTCTCTCCCTCTGCACCCTCTCCCTGCCTCCCTTTGTGCTGCACAGAACATCAGAGCTGGGGTGCATTAATCTTCTGACTGTTTCAGCACCAGGAGAAACAAGGGCACCCACGGACTGGAAGCAAGGCTCTTATTCACATTCAGGGGTCAGGTGCCCGACATTCTTTTCATCTTGTTAAGCTCTGGCAGAATGAGGACTACATTAATTGAATGAGACACAGCATTAATTTTTGTAAGCAACTGCACCATTCACAGCCAAGACACAGGCTCAGGGTGACCCAAGGGTTTTTAGGGAGGGCCTCTCCTCTGTCTCTGGGTACTCTAGGAGCTACAGGGGGACAGAGAGAGAGAGAGAGAGAGGACATAAGAGAAGGCATAAGAATGAGAGACAGAGGCAAAGAGGGAAGACCAGGGAGCTAGGACTCAATGTCTTCCCGTTTGTAAAAGTGCTCTACTAGCTGATGTGATTCAAGCTGAGACGTGTACATCAAGCATCTATTCCCCTATGCCCCAACCCCGAGGCCTGATCACCAAATTAATGACCAGTGGTGGCTCTGCATCTGCCTCCTATCTTCTTTTAGGTTCTGAGCCTTATGTCCGTCTGAACAATTTGCACTGCTGCTAGCCTCCAGGGCAGTGATTTTCAACCAGTGTGCTGCAAGAAGTTTAGAAACATGCAATATCTGATTATTTAGCCAGGGGCATTGACCTCTTTTCCCTTAGATTGACAAATAAAAAATGACAAGAGCCAACAACAACAACAACAAAATAGCCATCCACTGTAAATGCCCTGTCTTGAACTATAAGTATGTAGGTCATATAATAGAGTAGGATCTTGTTGGTCACATTGCATAATACGTTTGCATCTGATTGGTTAATTCTTGGTACCAGAAATCCTTATATACAAGTATAAGTACCTGATTTTTAAAAAAGTCACTTTGGAGCAAAAAGGGTAGATAATTACTAGGATTATTGTTTTTGGTAAACCAATCAAAATTATACCTATTTTTTCATCAGATCAGCAAAGTGTATATATATGCATGCCAGAGAATTTTAGTAATTAGTTTATATGTGCCATCAGATGGAAAGGTTGGAAATTGCTGTGCTAGGGGATCATGGTCCAGAGGATTTGAGATAATCTGATCCACCTGTACTCCTGTTACAAAAGATGAGCTTGTACCTGACACCAGAAAATGCTCCATCTGCCCACAAACCTCAGTATCTCTGTTTGCCACATTTAGTGCTAACAGGTATTAATCAGTAGGCTAAGGAGCAAATTCACGCTGATTGAGGTTTTAAGGATATGAAAATGTTAATTATTGTGCTAATGGGTGATTCTTATTGGTTTATTTTAAAACATGTAAAAAGTGTGTTAACCTAAAGATGTGGAAGCAGTTCATGGCTGGCTGCAAAATTCCAGGTTATTTTAACAATGGTCAACAGTGTGACTTCCAAACTCTTTAGAATCTTTGGTCAAGGGAGATCTCATCCTGAAGCCCAATATGTAAATCTGCACACTGTGGCTAAAAAAGGAAGGGAGGCTAGGCCAATCCCATCTGGCCTGGCTGAACCCTGGGTCTGCGTTGAGAAGCTCTGCGGAAGCCCTGGAGTGATGCTGTAGAGCCCACCCTCAAGTGCTGTGCCCCATCCCAGTTACTCTCTGCCGCTTGGCTTTGTTTTGTCTCTACCAGTAATGATTATCTGATATTATTGTGTGTGTGTATTTGCTCATTGTCAAAGTCTTCTCTTAGTCTGTCAGCTGCGTGAGGGCGCCGGTGTCTTGTCTGCAGGCTCAGTGCTGTATTCCACCACCCACACCATGACTGCGCCCATGGTAGACACCCAAGAGTGAGGTCCAGATCTAGTTGGAACTGCTAATCTAAGTGGAATAAAGGAACAGAGTTAAGTTGGTGCTGGTGGAAAAGAAAATACTTTGGCTTCCCAGATAGAAACTGCATCAGCTTTGGGTCCTTAGAGCCTTATGCCATTAATCTCTCAACGCCAATCATGCACCCATTCTTCCATTCAACAATAAATTTCTACTGCTTAAAATGGGTTTCTTCACTGGCCCTTCCTTCTCTTTATTCTGTCCTTGCTTTCTGCTGTTCAAGAAATAGGGTTTGAGCACCCACTACGTGCAGACCCTGTGCTAATTCTGAGGTGTGAGAGAAAACAGACACAGCCCCTGTCCTCATGGAGACTGTCATCTGCCTGAGTAGAAAGGTATTAAAATATGTAATAACACACAATAATAAGCATGTGTGGTAACCAAAAGTAGTTACTGTTGGGGTGGGAAAATTCAGCAGGCTTTCTGAAGTGTGGATGAGGAAAGTAGTTTGGGAGGTGATGGTGGAGCAAACAACGGGGACCTGAGAGCTGAAGGGTGAAAAGGAGGTGACCTGGTATGGTGTAGGAGTGAAGTGTTCTAGGCAGAGAGAAAAGCATGCACAGAGGGTCAGTAGTAGAAGGAATGTGGCTAACACGTTCTAGTTTACAGTTGCTAGGAGGTTTTGTTTAAATTATATGCACCCAGAGACTAGCCATGTATGAATGGGAATTTAATATTCAATGGAGATGTCACCACGAATCAAAGAGACAGGTTGGATTATTAAGTAGTGGAAACACTGACTCACTATTTGGAAAAAAATAAAACTGGACTCCCAGTTAGCACAGTGTACAAAGGTGGAATTCAGTTGGACTAATGACCTCATGTAAAAGTTTGGGAGAAGATATTTGCATTGATTAAAACTGAGCAGGGACTAATATCTAGGACATACCATAAGTGCTTGCAAATCAATAAGACAAAGACAGGGTCCCCAGTGGGGAAATGAGCAGGACTTATTTTATAATCTCATCTCTGTTTCCTTTCTATTTCTGGACTAAGATACTACAGCACTGTAATCTTAGTCTTTGCTTGAAGAGAGGATGAGAGACACCCAGACACTGGGGCTACATTGCTGCCAGCGCCTCCCCAACCTGTAACTGAACACCTTGACAGGGCCAGAGGCTAGCAGGATCTTAGCAGGCCGGCCACCAGGTGGCACTCCACACATCTCTAATTCAGAAAGGAAAGATTCTCTGGAAGGGTATGCTCATTTAGTATAAAAAATCTAACTTTTGTAATTGCCAACCAAAATGAACAAAATGTTCTCCCTGAATATGTAAGGTGGAGGAATCTGAAATTCTGCTTTTGTTGGGATCTTGAGTAATGCTTCAGTGCTTCCTCATGATGAATTCCCTTTAGCTCTTCTGGGGAAGCTTAGAGAACACTGGATGTCCTAACCTAAAGAACACAAAACAGGGTATAGAGCTTCCTGCCCTTGAGCACCATGAGTTAGAGGCAGCATGAATGGTTACAGAGGAGCAAAGCTGGGGTTTAGGGAGTGGAAAGGGGAGAAAGGTGGCTGCTTGGCTGAAAATCTTTGTGTGGCTGGGCATGCCTCCCACCAGCTCTGTTCTTGGTTTCTGGAATCTCACAGCATTGCAGTGAGAGTTTCAGAGAGCACGGGTTGCATCTTTGAGATACCGGGCTGCATTCCCCTGCCTGTGGGGTGGGGGTTAGTCAGCAGCCGAGGCAGAGGCTGTTGTACTCAGCCTGAATCTGCAGCCCTCATCTGAATCTTTGCCTGGGGCTGTGCTCTGCCTTAGGAGTTCTCAGCTCATTGAGCTGGCAGGCTGGGTAGGCCAGGGTGTTCATGTCTCAGGAGCCTTCCCTACCAATGAGGGACATCCTCCTTACCTTGGGGGCAATAATTTTGAGGGTTACTACCATTGTCACTAAGGTCCCCAGTTGTCTATGGGAGCAACCAGCTCACCTATACACTGTTGCTTCCTTCCCTTTGCTACAGTTCCCTCTCTCTGGCTTCCTGGGATCATCTTCCAAATAAACTCCTTGTGCCTGTAGGTAAGCAAAATTGGCCATCCCCAAATGTGTCTCTCTGGGGTGAGGATTATTTTATTTTTAAGAAACAAAGGGAGGAGGGAAGATGGTGACGGAGTAGGAGGGAGCGGATTTCACTTCCCCCTACACACAGGAGGAAAACCTGGCTAATCCACGGAGGAACAGAGCAGACAGCCAACAGTACCCCAGTGTATTTGAAAATAAGAGTCCAAAAACTGTAGCAGACACTGAAAAACCAGAAACTAGATGGTAAGAAGGATATTTCAGGACAGTAAGGTCCTGGGGACCACCATGGGAATTGGGGTGCAGTTGTAGCTCTAGGCCTGGTGCCCAGAGTGGGCGCTGGGTCTACCACAGACTGCTTGAAAGTGGAGGGTCTGCCACAGTCCTTGGGAGAGAGCCGGGTCAACTGCTCCCTCCCTCCCTGACAGACCAGGGTTTGAGCAACACCAGCAGAGGCCTGGTCATGGAGAGGGGAATACCGATGAAGAGACAAGGCACAGGTCCGTGATTACCCGTGGAGTCTATGGTCACCAGCTCGGGAGAGCTGAGAGCGAGGCAGTGACGCACTGACCCCGATAGTCACCAGTCTGGCTGGAGAATTGGGCTACACAGGGCGCCAGGCTTGAGTAGGAGGAATTTATCAAAGAGAGGGACTGGGGAATCTGCTGTGACAGTCCCTCAGCTGACTCCCAACCCAGCTGGGTAGAGACCCCGAGGTTATGTGGAAGGCATTGTGTCTCCCTTGTAGCACTGGGACGGGTTTGTACCCAAACCCACTGGAAGAGGCAGCCTAGCCAAGTGGGCGCCCCTACACCCCAGCCTCCAGTGATAACCTCTAGGGAAAAGTGCTCTGAAGAAAACCAGGACTCCCACATCTAAGATACTGGGGAAAGGAGCCAGACTAGCTTGGGACACTGCTTGCAAGACAAGCTGAGTATAAACATCAGGAAGGGAGAAATGCCACACCAGTCACTCCCCAGCCTCCTGCAGCCAGCAAGACCAGAAAAACCGGTTTGGCCAGTTTGAAACCAACAAGAGGTGTGTTTTTTCTTTTTTTTTAATGCTATTTTTTTAAATTAAGCTTTTATTTTTGTATTATAATTTTTAAATTTTTCATTACTGTTTTACTTTCAATTGCTTTTTCCTCTCTTTCCTTCCTTCTTGGTTTAGTGCTTCACCTTTTCTTTCCAATTTTATCTCTTCTTTCTCCCTTCTCCTGCCTTTTTTTAAATACCCACAAGTGAGAAAAAAAGTTGGAACTGTGAAAGGACCTGAGGTGGACTCAAAGAGGGGGCAACCCAACAGCTGAGACAGTGAGACAAATTTCACTTGGCTATTGCAGGGAAAGTGCAAGTTACTGCATATTTGTATTATTATTATTTTCTCCTTTCTTCATTATCCCTACATCTTTTATCTCAATAGTATTTTTGTATTCCCCTTCTTTCTCTATAGTCTTTGCTTGGCAGGGTATATTGTACCATTTGACAGGCTTTCCCTGTTCTCTCTTCCACATTGTATTGCTAATTTACTGTCCTTCAGATGAATTGTGTTCCATCAGCATGCTACTCAAAGTCCTACACCCACTGTTCATGTTATTCAGATCACAGACATTCTGGCATATGAGTATTGCTCTAATATTATTGTAAATAACTGCTGTTCCACACAATTGTAAATACTTCACAGCACCCTCCCCAGATACAAGCCCACATCACAGTCTCCTGAACTCTATTATTGGAGAGGTTAACACTATTCTCTCACAAGCTACACCTATGTACTACACTTTACTCTCACCTTACCCCAGAATCTGACCTCCCACAACTTCACTGCTTTCTAGATCCAACTCACAACCCTTCGCTTCCCAACAAGAGTCTTATCTTCTTCCCATCCTTTCTAAAAAGTGGCCAGTTGGGTTGAAGATCACGGCTGCTACTGTAAATATCATAGAATACTCCCCTGCTGTCTTAAACCATTTTGCCTCCCCCTCCAACTGAGCACAAAGAGTAGGTGGAAGTGGTGAACACCAGGATACCCGAAGGAGACTGCACCACTGAATCTCACAGGCATTCTACCACAGCAGTTCACACCATAAACCCTGGGAACCAGAACAAATCCATTTAAGAAGTGGAAGCTATCAAGAGAGTCTCACAAACAATGAGAAGACAAAGAAACAATCCCCAAATGAAAGGAAAGGAGGAAGCCCCAGAAACAATGCTAAATGAAATGGAAGCAAGTCAGCTATCAGATACTGAATTCAAAGAACTAGTTATCAGGAAGTTCCATGAGATGACAATAAACTACCAGAAACTACAGGAGAACTACAATGAGCTCACCGCAAACTATATCAACATGAAAAAGGAAATAGAAAACATAAACAAGGGCCAAGAGGAAATGAAGAATATAATTGCTGAACTGAAGAACACAGTGGAAGGAATCAAAAGCAGGATGGATGAAGCAGAAGATCAGGTCGGTGAGTTGGAGGACAAAGTAGAAAAAACCCAGAAGGAGCAAGAAAAGGAAAAAAAGGCTCAGACAGAATGAAGAGGGATTAAAAGAAATGCAAGACAATATGAAATGTAATAATATCTGCATAGTAGGGATACCAGAAGGAGAAGAAGAGGAACAAGGGATAGAAAATCTATTTGAAAAAAGTAATGATGGAAAACTTTCAGAATTTGATGAGAGAAAATGTCATACAAATCCAGGAAACACAGAGGGTCCCAATCAAGAGGAACCCAAAGAGGCCCACTTCAAGAGACATCATAATTAAAATGGCAAAATTCCAAGACAAAGAGAGAATCTTAAAGGCAGCAAGGGAGAAGAAGGAAGTAACATACAAGGGAGCCCCAATAAGGTTAGCTTCTGACTTCTCAATGGAAATACTCCAAGCCAGAAGAGAATGGCAAGAAATATTCCAAGTAATGAGAACCAGAGGCCTGCAACCTAGGCTTCTTTA
>PVKM010016860.1:0-26437 GCA_004027735.1 Carollia perspicillata
CTTGAAGCGGAAACAAAGAAAATAAAACAAACATACTGTGAAACCCTAAGGAAGCAGGTCAACGTGACAAGTCTGGCTGTGGATCACCACTGTGTCCACGTGCAAAAGACCTCTTGCAATGTATTGTCCCTTCAAGCCCTGGGAATCTGTAAGGGAGTGACCACACATCCTCACCATTAGTCTACCAGAACAAGCTTCCTCTGTTGTTTTTCTTTTTTTATTTTTAACCACTGTCCGTGAGGCTATTTGAAGGAACTCCATGACTAATGAACACTTCTCGGTCAAGGGTGCCGCCTCTGATGTTGAAAAAAACACTGATCCTCAAAGTGCCTCATGGTACTGGGTTCCAAAAGGAATGAGTTCCTTCTCCACACTGATATTTATTCCACGAACCCCAAAATAGCATAGTTTGAGTTCAGTCTTACAGCGCATTTCAATAACATTGCTGCTTTGTGGTTGTTAGGTCAGAGTCGCTCAAGAAACCAGACTGAGCAGGCAGCGAGCTAAGAAGCAGGGTTTATTAGTGGGGAATAAGAGGGAAAGTGGAGCCAACCTAGAGAGGTTGGGGTGCCAATCAAGGGAGGTTAAGACTCACCTGGTTGTTCTTAGATCAGGATTTTTAAGCACAAAAACCTACAGAGGGTGACTGGTTGGGGTGTCGGAGTCTGATTGGTGAGAGCTGGTTGCTGGGTGC
This sequence comes from Carollia perspicillata, assembly GCA_004027735.1. Lineage (NCBI taxonomy): Eukaryota > Metazoa > Chordata > Mammalia > Chiroptera > Phyllostomidae > Carollia > Carollia perspicillata. The sequence continues at coordinate 695 of PVKM010016860.1, forward strand.
CATTTCTGCTGACCATTGTTCTTCACACATCTTGTCAGGCTCAAGTTAAAGGTGCATCCTGTTACACCAGATAGGCCAACCCCAGACCCCAATCTTAGCCCAGCATCTGTTTGTCCTGGGTAGGGTCGCAGGCAGTTTTCCAGGCAGGCATTTTCCCAGGCTACAGTTAGTTTCCCACGGTATAGTTTTCTTGCCTGGTGATTTTTCATTCCTCCTAGGCCTACCTAGGTCTGTCATTGGTCTTTGAACAAGAGCACACACAAATGTTTGTGCTTCTACACTGAATGAACATTTCTCAACATTAGTCCAACCCAAATTTATACTTGTAAAACAATACTTTTCTTCTAGGTAGGTTTTCTCATTCTTACATGAAGCAGTTTGGCTACTCGGAGTCATAGTATATTAATTATCTCCTGTTCATATCTTAGTTTTCACATGATCTCTGCTTTGCTTTTTCACACCTGGCATTTTTCCGTGATTTCCTAACACAAAAGAGCAAGCTGCCCTAAAAGTGTGTTAATTATTTCACCTCTTGTAAATAGAAACTTCTTTATAACTTTGAAATTATTATTCTTAGCATCAGGTTTTCAAAAACTATTTTTTAAAGATTTCATTAATTTATTTTTCAAGAGAGAAAGGGAGAGAGAAAGAGAAATATCAGTGTGTGGTTGCCTTTCCAGGTTCCCCTGCTGGGGGCCTGGCCCACAACGTAGGCATGTGCCCTGAGTGGGAATCAAATCCCATGACCATTTGGTTCACAGGACAGCACTCAACCCACTAAGCCACACCAGCCAGGGCAAGTTTTCAAAATCTTACAGCTAAAATTCTTCAAACATTAGGCACAAAAAATGCCATATAATCACCCTCCCCCCAACAGCCTCTTTTGTTGGGCTTCACACACCATGTGGCAGCGATCACTGCCTTTCTGCACATGCACAATGTTCGTTTCACTTGTAAGGCACAAAATCTTCCTAACTAGTAGGTGCATGAGGAGAACAGAGGACAAGAGGAGTGACCTGATGTTGGCCACAATATGGAGAATTTCTTCATTAATTCAGTGAACATTTGTTAAGTGTCTGGTCTCACAGAGACCATGCTAAGTGTGCCATTAATAGCCAGAACATAGAACTTGCTCTCAGAAAAGGGAGTGAAACCTGGGCAAATCGAGAGATCTAAAATGTTGTTGAGGGTTGGGAGCAAAAAAAAAATGGCAAAGGAGGACAAGAAAGTAGCTCTACTGAAATAGGTGGGGATGTAACATACTTACCAACTTGGAAAATACAAAGATTGCTATGGGAGAGGTAAGTGTGAGCTCTACCCCCAGCTGTGGGCCCTTCCTTTCACAACAATCCCAAGGCAAAGTGGCCCTCCCTCAATCCCTCTTCTATCTGCTGCTATTCAGTGTGCAATGCTCATCCTGGAAATGACATCAGTGACAATGCATTTCTGTTTCATCAGACAACCACACTAATTTGTTTTTCTTTTTCATACATAGCAAGACCTGCAACACCTAAGAGTAAGTCCCACGTTTCTCCCAGTTCCATTGTTATCAATGATCTCTGGTGGTATCTGGAGGATGTTTAGTGCTCTGTTTCTAGTGAACGTACCATGACAAGATTTATACTTCTGTCTATATGGCTTATTAATTTTTCATATTTCCTCTCCTTTTAGCTTACTTTCCTATTCCTAATTTCAGTAGTTAGCTCCACATCAACTATCAATGTCCATTTGGAAGTTATAATTGAAACTAATTGGTACCAAATGTGGGACTAAAACAATAAATAATATTTATTTAGTCCTTCCAATGTGCCAGGCACTGCATGTGCATTATATTGGATAAGCATTGTTATTCCTATTATAAAGAGAAGGAAATAGCGAGACTAGGTAACTTGCTCATGATCCCACACTTATGAGCAGCTGGGGCTGGGATTCCGATTCAGGTCCATTCACCTGAGTCTAAAAATAAGTGGTGCCTCTGCCCCATCAGGTGATAAGAAATACGGCCACCCAGCCCTCAGATATTTATGCTTATGGGGAAAAGGGAAAAGTTTCTGAAATAACATGAAGAACAGTAATTAGCAAACAAGAATCATAATGATCACAATAAATCAACACAATGATTCCAAAAAAGTGATGGGAAAAAGAGGAATAAGAAGACAATGAAATGTAAGTGACATTAAAATCTTACCAGTCAATGATTTTTGAAAATTTGAATTAATGGAGAGAAATCGAAAGGAAGGAGTAGCTTGAGTGCAATAATCTGAAGATATTTATGCTCCCACTATATTAAGCCAATTCCAAATAGAGTTTCTTGGTCTCTCAAAGTCCTGTTTCTAAGACTTCTAGTATAAAGAGTTTGAGAAATACCTGTGTCCTTCATCCAGAAACCTTTCATTCATTTATTGATTTGATTTGTTTGTCACAGTGAAGTAAGAAGAGCCAAGTAAGTTCTGTACCTAGCCATCCATTCTGGGGTTGGTTCATGCACTGACTGTCTCTTTCATGAACTTGTACAATCTTTATATTCAAGTTTTTCACTCTTTCTTGTTTTTATATTGAATGACTTCATCTAAAGTTACTGATGAACATTTTAGAAAGCAAAAACCACATGGATGAAAAAATCAAATAATGAGATAGCTAAAGGTGACTGGGAATTAGAAATGATGCTTTTGAACACTTTTTGTAAATTGTCACCTATGGAAAAATAAGGTAGCTGTTAATATTTTTATTATTAGAGTTTATAAATGCTTTTGGTTGAAAATAAAAATGTAGGAGGTGAAAGAATAAAATTAAGTCAGCAAAATGAAATTAATTGAAATCTTATATTTTTAAATACATTTACTGAGGACCTATCATGTGCCAGACACTGGGAATACAGCAAAGACAAAAACAAGATACTGCCCTGTCAGACTTTACACATGAATTTAAGAATTCCTGACATGTTTCTCATCCACAGAAGTTGAGAATAGGGAGAAAAAGTAATTTATTTCTCCCAGTTCTAGAAATGAAGCTGTTGCATCTGAAAAATATGTTTAAAAGTACTTGAGAATATATATCTGTCTTCACTCACTGAATGATATCAATGAAAGCCACATTCTCTGTATCCCCTTTAATGACCCCTATAATTCTAAGAAATTCCCTTCCTATTTGATGCACTTTGTTATGCACTCACATGGGCATTTTCCTAAACATGGCTGTTTCCATTTCATGGAAAAGACTGACATTTATATTTCTTACTCCCTTTCCACAAAATTCTGCTAGAATATTTATAAATTTATACAAAGCATAGACTACAAAGAATCCTGGAAAAAATAAATAATTGATTTTTTCCTAGTAAGTTAAAATGTCCTACTAAAAACACACAAGACTTTACATGTTTAAAAGTATTCATAGTAAGAACATAATAGACATTACATTTGCCTGAGAAGGGAGGCAGGCAAAGTGAAGTCTGTCCCCATTTCTGATTGTGCTGGAACTGCTCATGTTCATTGATTATTACCCACCTCATCCATGTCTCCCCTCTCAGATTATGAAATAATATCTGAAAAATGAAACTGATAAACAGAAATAATTCAGAGTGAGATGAAAATCTCTTAGGATTGGCTCAATTGACTTCTCAATAAAAAAATGCATTTTCAACAAAACATACATAAGATAGAGATGACAAAGAAAAGTGGGAAAACTCACAAAAGAGTAAGCAATGAGAGAAGGGAGTAGAATGAAAATGAAAGCAAAATTTAAAGGAAATGAGACTTTTCCAACTCTGTGATATTTCAATTTCCAAGAATAACTGGATGATAAAAGAAAAATAATTTACCTCTTTCCCATCTGTCACAATGACTGTGTCACTAGAGAAGAGAGACTAAAATAACTCACGTAAAAAAAGGCTTTGGAACTTGTTCCTCCTTTCCATTCCAGAAAGTCCTGTCTGGAAACAGTATCAGTGAGAATTCTATTATCAGTGTCAATTCTGCTATCAGTGTCAACCCACACTGATAATTTGTGTTTGGATTTTAGCACGTGCAGTAGTACCTATCAGTAAGTTACTTTTCTTTTCATAAAGCCAGTACGAATTGGAAATCCCAAAATGAGGAGAAATTTTTTTCTAATTCTGACCAATTTTGTTTAATGTTTTTACTTACACATATTTCCTCTCCCTTTTACTTATCAACCTGATGGGTTATTAATTATTCAATGGAAAGAATGAACATTTGACTAAAACACTAAGTTTAAAAGAAACAATTTTTTCTTGAAAATTTTTCAAATATTTTTTAATAACAAACTTTCCATTCTGCAAAAAAGAAAGATACATACAGCAGGATATAACAAATGTGGAGATACCAACAAGGTATAGAGGGAAAATCAGGAAGATATGTCAGGTGTGGGAAGAGAAAAGAGAATGTCTGCAATTAGCATTCAAATGTGTAATTGTTTCAAAATGCTGTGCAAGATGACCTATGCATATATGTACTAGCTCTCTCCACCTTTCTGCTACATTGAAATATACTGAAGCCAGTCCCATCAGACTGGGACTGTTCCTTTACCACAAAAGAATTGCTAATCCCTCTGGTTCCTCCCACTATGGATGTCTTTCTGGGGGAGGCCTGGTGTCCTCCAGAGATCTTTGTTAACAATTTTGAAAGAGTAAGAAAGGAAATTATATTCTTTATGCCAAAACTCTTCTAATATGTTTTTGTTTCACATTGCTCTGCCAGTTACTCCAATACCTCTTGATAAGTTGTTATTCATCTAATTCCAGAGTCCTTTAGAAATTTGCCCCAATGAAAAGACTTCATGTTTACATTTTCCAACCCCCTTTACCTCCTTATTATCTAGTACCTTAGTTACTGAAGAATTTAGAAAACACATTATGCCCAGTGACTGAAAAAAAATTTTTTAAAAAACAGAAAATTAAGTCTCTGAGGTAGTATTTTCACCTACTCAGAAGAAAAATTTAAATATAATAAGCAATGTTGGCAATGCATTGCTAAAAATTGTACATTCATCCATCACTAGTCCTGCTTAAATTAATCTAATCCTTTTAGAAAGCAATTTGCAGTGTGTTGCAAGATACATAAAATATAATGTTCTTTAAATTTATAATTTCATTTCCAGAGGTATGTATGCCCTAAAGAATAATTTAAATATGAAATGAAATCATTTGCATGATGTTAATTGGTTAAAAAAATGATGGAATGAATAGTAATATATTACAGTGGTTAAAAAAGGAATCAGATAGACATAGGTTCAAATCCCTGCTAAAATACTTACCAGATATATGGCTTTGTAAATTATTTAATATCTGTAAAAATTTCATTTGTGTTAATCTCCATTTGGTAATATCTCTAATCATTTCCCTGCAAATCTCATATTCTCATTCTCTTTATTTCACATTACTGAATCTACATGACCTGTGAACAAAGAATAACATTTTTTATTTACTAGTGGTCCTGATTTATTCAATGGGACCAAGTTTTATATAGTTCATGCTTTCAAAGGTTGCAAAATTTCTTTAAACATTTTGTTATGTCATATATTCTTCAAACATATACAGGATCTTTTTTTGAGAGGTGACTCATTTTGATTTAACCAATCTATCTCTCAACTCTTAGTTGATAGCATTTTTATTGCATCCCCAACCCCAGCGCTGTCAGTCTGCTCTCTGTCTATATAAGTCTGTCTCTATTTTTCTTGATAGTTTAGTTTGTTCATTAGATTCCACATATGAGTGAAATCATATGGTAAGTGTCTTTCTCTGATTGGCTTGTTTCACTTAGCATAGTGTCTCCAGGTCCATCTATGCTTTCATGAAGGGTAAAATTTTCTTTTTTAGGGCCAAGTAGTATTCCATGTTGTAAATGTACCACAGCTATTTCATCCACTCATCTACTGATGGACAATTGGGCTGCCTCCAATGGCTATTGTACATAACACCGTAATGAATATAGGGGTGCATGTATTCTTTCAAATTAGTGCTTCAGGTTTCATAGGCTATATTGCCAGAAGTAAAATCACTGGGTCATAAGGCAGTTCCATTTCTAATCTTTTAGGGTAATTCCATACTCCTTTCCACAGTGGCTGCACCAATCTGTATTCCCACCAATAGTGAATGAGGGTTTCCCTTTCTCCACTTCCTCATCAACACTCCTTTGTTCATTTATGGATGACAGCCATGCTGACAGGTATGAGGTAAAATCTCATTGTGGACTTGATTTGCATTTTTCTGATGATTAGTGATGTTGACCATGTTTTCATATGTCTATTGGCCATCCATATGTCCTCTTTGGAGAAGTATCCATTCAGTTCCTTTGTCCATTTTTAAATTGGATTGTTTATTTTTGGGATTCTTTATGTTCTTTATAAATTTTGGAGATTAACTCCTTATCAGTTGCATCACTGACAAATATGTCCTTTCATTCAGTGAGTTGTCTTTTCAATTTGTTGACGATTTTCTTTGCTGTGCAAAAACTTTTTACTTTGATATAGTTCAATTGTTTACTTTTTGTTTTGTTTCCCTTGCCGAAGAAGATATATCTGGAAAAAATGTGGCTATGAGAAATGCCTGATATATTACTGGCTAAGTTTTCTTGTAGGATTTTTATAGTTCAAATCACACATTTAAGTCTTTAATCCATTTTGAGTTTATTCCTTTTCTTAAGATTTTATTTAATTTTAGAGAGGGCAAGGGAGAGAGAAAGAGAGGTAAAGAAACATCAATGTGTGGTTGCCCCCTTACTGGGGACCTGGTGTGCAACCCAGGCATGTGCCCTAGACTGGGAATCGAACGGGCAGCCTTTTGGTTCACAGGCCCGCGCTCAGTCCACTGAGCTATGAGCTATGCCAACCAGGGCAAGTTTATTATTGTGTGTGGTATATTAGGTGGTTTAGTTTCATTTCTTTGCACATATCTGTCCAATTTTCCAAAAGCATTTCTTGAGTAAACTACCTTTACCTCATTGGACGTTTCTTTCCCTTTTGTAAAATATTAATTGACTCTAAAGGCATGGGTTAATTTCTGTGATCTCTATTCTGCTCCAGTAATTTATATGTCTTTTTATGTCAGTACCATGCTATTTTGATTACTATGGCCTTATAATATAGTTTGATATCAGGAAGCATGATTCTTCCAACCTTTTTCTTCTTTCTCAGGATTGCTGTTGCTATTTGGAGTCTTTTGTGGTCCCATGTAAATTTATTGAATATTTGTTGTAGTTCTATGAAATAAGACATTGGCATTCTGATAGGAATTGTGTGGAGTCTGTAGATTCCTTTGGGTGGTATGGACATTTCAATGATGTTAATTCTTCCTATCCAAGAACATGATATGTGCTTCAGTTCATTTGCATTGTCTTCAATATCTTTCCTTAGTGTCTTATAATTTTGGGAGTATACTTCTTTTACATTTTTTGTAATTTTTAAAGATATTTTATTGATGATGTTGTTACAGTTGTCCTATTTTACCCTTTCACTCCCCTTCATGCTTCACACCCCCTCCCACCCACATTCCCCCTCTTTAGTTCATGTCCCTGTGTCATACTTATAAGTTCTTTAGCTTCTACATTTCCCATACTCTTCTTATCCTCCCTCTGTCTATTTTCTACCTACCATCTATGCTACTTATTCTCTGTACATTTTCCCCCTTCCTCTCCCTCCCACTCTCCTGTTGCTAACCCTCCATGTGACCTCCATTTCTGTGGTTCTGTTCCTGTTCTAGATGTTTGCTTAGTTTGTTTTTGTTTTAGGTGTGGTTGTTAATAATTCTGAGTTTGCTGTCATTTACTGTACATGCTTTTTATCTTCTTTTTCTTAAATAAGTCCCTTTAACATTTCATATAATAAGGGTTTGGTGATGATGAACGCCTTGAACTTGACCTTATCTGAGAAGAACTTTATCTGCCCTTCCATTCTAAATGAAAGCTTTGCTGGATAGAGCAATCTTGGATGTAGGTCCTTGCCTTTCATGACTTGGAATACTTCTTTCCAGCCCCTTCTTGCCTGCAAGGTCTCTTTTGAGAAATCAGCTGACAGTCTGATGGGAACTCCTTTGTAGGTAACTGTCCCTTATCTCTTGCTGCTTCTAGGATTCTCTCCTTCATTTTAATCTTGGCTAATGTAATTATGATGTGCCTTGGTGTGTCCTTCCTTGGGTCCACTTTCTTTGGGACTCTATAGGCTTCCTGGACTTCCTGGAAATCTATTTCCTTTCCAGATTGGGGAAGTTCTCCTTCATTATTTGTTCAAATAAGTTTTCCACTTATTGCTCTTCCTCTTCCCCTTCTGGTACTCCTATAATTCAGATGTTGGAATGTTGAAAGATGTCCTGGAGGTTCCTAAGCCTCTCCTCATTTTTTTGAATTCTTGTTTCTTCATTCTTTTCTGTTTGGCTGTTTGTTTCTTCCTTCTGGTCCACTCCATTGATTTGAGTCCCAGTTTTCTTTCCATCACTATTGGTTCCCTGTGCATTTTCCTTCATTTCACTTAGTGTAGCCTTCATTTTTTCATCTAATTTGCGAACAAAATCAACCAGTTCTGTGAGCATCCTGATCACCAATGTTTTAAACTGTGCATCTGATAGGTTGGCTATCTCTTGGTCACTTAAAAGTATTGGCTCTGGGGCTTTGATTTATTCTTCCATGTGAGCTATAATTTTTTGGTCAGGTCATGCCCATTATGTATGAGTGGCAGAGCCTTAGGTTTTCACCAGGGCAGATCAACCCAGTCAATATGTGGGGGCCAGGTCAGAGAGGGAACAATGGCACTTACTCAGCTCGCTCTCAGATTCCAGTACCCTCTGCCGCTTCCCACAAGCAAATTAGGCCCTTCTGATGCTGGTTCCCGAGTGGGTGGGCTTATGTACATTCTAGGACCCTGTGGGTCTCTCCAACAAACTGTCCTGCGAGGCTGGGAGTCTCTCCCGGCACCTCAACCCCTGCAAGTTTTTTCAATCATTGCTTTTAGACTTTATTTCCCAGTGCTGGAGCCCTGGGTTGTGCAGTCTGTCTCGCTCCCTGTTTTCACCTGGTTTATCTGCACATGAATGTGTGTCCTTGGTCAGCCAACCACCTCACACACCTCCATGGGTCTGCTCAATTTCTCCCCACACCTGGGGTCTGCTAGCCCTGCACTGCCTGTGGGCCTGGGTCTGCCAACCACCGGTTTTTCCTGCCTCAACCCATCTCTGCCAGCCACTGACTCCACCCCTCTTACCGGTCTGGATAAATGGTTTGTTGTCGGACTTCCATACAGTTCAATTTTCTGTCTGTTCTGGTTGTGTTTTTGTTTCTAAATCTTTGTTGTCCTTAAATTTGGTTGTCAAGGAGGCACAGTGTTTCCACCTATGCCTCCATCTTGGCCAGAAGTCTTGTCTTTTACATTCTTGATTAAATTTATTCCTAGGTATTTTATTCTCTTTGAAGCTATTGTGAATGGGATTGTTTATTTATTTCTCTTTTTATAGTTCATTAATTGCATATAAAAATGCAACTTATTTCTAGATATTAATTTTGTATCCTGTACTTTACTGAATACATTTATCACTTTTGGTAGTTTTTGGTGGAATCTTTAGGGTTCTCTATATACCGTATCACGTCATCTGCAAACAATGACAGTTTTACATCTTCCTTTCCAATCTAGATGCCTTTTATTTCTTCTTGTCTAATTGCAATGGCTAGGACTTTTGGTACTATATTGAATAGGAGTGGCAAAAACAGGCATCCCTATCTTCTTCCCAATATTAAGGGGAACATTGTAGTTTTGACCCACTGAGTATGATGTTACCTGAGGGTTTCATTTAAGGTTTTTATTACATTGAGGGATGTTCCTTCTGCTCCCACTTTGCTGAGAATTTTTATCATAAATGGGTGCTGGATTTTATCAAATGCTTTTTCTGCATTTATTGACATATCATGTGGGCTTTATCCTTCATTTTGTTTATGTTGTGTATCACATTTATTGAGTTGTGATTGTTGTACCATCCCACAAACCAATCCCACTTGATCATGGTATATAATCTTTTTGATGTATTGCTGTATTCCGTTTGCTATCATTTTGTTGAGGATTTTAACATCAGTGTTCATCAAGGATATTGGCTTATAATTTTATTTTCTTATAGTGTTTTTATCTGGTTTTGAAATTAGGATAATACTGATCTCATAAAATGAGTTTCGGAGTCTTCCCTCATCTTGATTTTAGGAAATGTTTGAGAAAAAGACGTGTTAGATCTTCTCTGAATATTTGGTAAAATTTACCTGGAAAGCCATAGAGTCCAGGGCTTTTGTGTGCCAGGAGTCTTTTGATTACTGTTTCAATTTCACTAGGTGTAATCTGTCTATTCAGATTTAATGATCTTTCCTTATTTAGTTTTGGAAGATTGTATGTTTCTAAGAATTTATCCATTTCACTCAGATTGCCCAAATGGTTGACATACAGTTGTTTGTAATATTTTTACAATATTTTATGTTTCTGTGGTGTCATTTGCTATTTCTCCTCTTTCATTTCTGTTTTTATTTATTTAGGGTTTTTTTTTTCTTCATGAGGCCGGTTAAAGTTTCATCAATCTTGTTTGCTTTTCTTCTTCCTTCAAAAAACTGCCTCTTGGATTCATTAACCTTTTGTGGTTTTTTTCACTCTATTATTATTTTCTTCCTTTTACTCACTTCAGGCTTGGTTTCTTGTTCCTTGTCAAGTTCCTTTAAGTGTAAAGTTAGATTACTTACTTGAACGTTTTCCTGTTTCTTGAGATAGGTCTGTAATGCTATGAATTTCCTTATTATTACTGCATTACCTGTGTCCACAGATTTGGGTTGTTGTGTTCTCACCATTATTTGTTTCAAGGTATATTTTGATTTCTTCCTTGGTCTCATTGTTACCCTATTGTTTAGTAACATATTATTTAACTCTATATCTTTGTGTATTTCTTAGTTTTCATCTTGCGATTGATTTCTAGTTTCATACCATTATGGTCAAAGAAGATGCTTGGTATGATTACAATCTCTTAAACATATTGAGACTTGTTTTGTGTCCTAACACATGATCTACACTAAAAAATGTTCACCTGCACTTGAAAAGGATATATTCTGCTGCTTTGGAGTGAAATGCTCTATACATATCAATTAAATCGATTGAATCTAGTGTGTCATTTAAGACCCTAGTCCCCTTATTGATTTTCTATCTGGAAGCTCTATGCATTGATATCAATGGGTGCTAAAATCCTCTTCTATGACTGTATTATTGTTGATGTCTCCCTTTCTCTCCATCAAGGTTTAGTTTCCATATTTTGGTGCTCCTATGTTGGGTGTGTAAATGTTTACTAGGATTATGCCCACTTGTTGATTTATTCTCTTTATCATTATGTAGTGTCCTTTTTTGTCTTTTACTATAGCCTTGGTTTTAAGGTCTATTTTGTCAGATATAAAGATTGCTTCCCCAGCTTTTTTCCTTTCCATATGCATGAAATATCTTTTTCCATCCCTTTACTTTTAGTCGGTGTGTTTCCTTCATTTTGAGGTGGGTCTCTTGGAGACATTGTACAACTACCTATGGGTCTTGTTTCTTATCCATTCAGCTACACTATGTCTTTTGATTAGAGCATTTAAGCCATTTACATTTAAAGTAATTACTAACAGATACACATTTATTGCCATTTTTTTTCTTTAACCATGTTCCTCCCTCTAGCTTTTTTTTTTCCTTTTCATCTTCTTCTTAAAGGTAGCCCTCATTTACAAAGAAATGTTTGTAGTAGTACTGTTTTTGGTGGTAAAAAAAAAACAACTCTATGAATTCTTCTCAGCTGGGAAACTTTTTATTTCTCCTTTAATTTTAAATGATAGCCTTGCCAGGGAAAGTAGACTTGGTTGTAGGTTTTGCTTTTCATCACTTTGAATACTTCATGCCAATCCCTTCTGGCCAGAAATGTTTCTGTTGAGATATCAGGTAATAGTATTACAGGAGATTCCTTGTAGGTAACTAACTGCTTTTCTCTTGGGACTTTTAAGATTCTCCATTATCTTTAAGTTTTGCCATTTTAATTATGATTGTCTTGGTGTGGGCCTCTTTGGGTCCATCTTATTTGGGAGTCTCTGGGCTTCCTGGACTTCTATGTCTTTTTCCATCATCAGTTAGGGAAGTGTTCACTCATTATTTCTTCAAATAATAGGTTCTCATTCCCTTGATATCTATCTTCTCTTTCTGCATTACCTCCATAATGCAGATATTGTTTTGCTTCATGTTGTCCCAAATGTCCTTTTAACTCTCCTTATTTTTTTTTTATTTTTTAATTCTTTTTTCTGCTCTGATTAGTTGGGGTTTTTTTCCTACCTTGTCTTCCAAATCAGTTATTCAATCCTCTGCTTCATCTAACCTATTTATTATTTCTAATGTGTTCTTTATTTCAGATATTGTAGTCTTCGTTTATGAGTGGTCTTTTTATGGTTTCTATGTCCTTCTTCATGCTGTTGAGGACCCTTATAATCATTACTTTGACTCTGTATCTGATAAATTGCTTGAATCCGTTTTATTTAGCTCTTCTTCTGGAGCATTCTCTTGTTTGTTCATTTGGAGCCTGTCTCTTTGTCTTCCTATTTTGGCTATCTCTTTGTGTTTGTCTCTGTGTATCAGAGAGATCTCCAAAGACTCTGTTGCAGCCCTCTGTCAGAGGCTACCTGTGATCAGCCCTGGGCAACCTGTTTAAAGTGAACATCAATCCACAGGTTGTGGTTTCCTCTGCTGGTCTTGGGTGCATGTTAAGAGGACCAAGACAAGCACCAAGGTCAGCGTTTACCATTACCAAGCCCAGCAGCAGATTGGCAAAAGTCTCAAAGCACCCAGAGATCTGCCTTTTCTGCAGGCTCCCTGTTAGGCTTAGTCACTGAAATAGCCTCCAGTTTTACTCCTCAGCAGGGCTTAAGCTCCACAGATGGGGTGAGAGGGATTCTTGTAGGGACAGCTATTGCTTCCCCTTCAGTATGATGCCACATCAAGGGGAGTGATTTGCCCAAGAAAGATGGCTTCTGCCATATGGAGGTATGACTGAGTACAGATATCCTGGTGGCTGACCCTTTGGCTCTTTCCCCAGAGCTCAGACTCTCCCCTCACAAGGCTCTAGTTCCCTCTGGCCTCCCTCTGCTGGAGCCCAGGGTAAGAGGCTGCAAACAAAAGTTTGTGCATTGGCCCTCTAAGAGGGTAGGCTGCATCTCTAGCCATCTCTCTCAATGGACAGAAACCTCATTGCTTTTTACAGCTGGATGTTATATGGCTGCCTTTCCTGGTTCTGGTACTGTACGCTGGGGATCCCATTTTGGGGTTTTGACCCCACACTTTTCAGGAGGAACACCATCTTCAGCCAAGATATTCCTCTGCAGCTTCACCTGCCCAGAGGTGCCCTCTCCCAGACAGCCCTCTCCCACCTCCACATTTCCTATCAGTTTTAGTGTGGCCTCTTCTGTAAGTCCATGTTTATAAGGTTTCTCTCTAGCTAGTCTTCAGTTGTTTATTCAGGATGTCTTTTCAATAATTATGCTGTAATTTTAGTTTGGTCCTGGGAGGAGGTTAGTGTAGCTTCCACCTAATCTGTAGCCATCTTGGATCTTCCAAAAATAAATCTTTGATTTAATGTAATAAAAACCTTTATAGTCATATTAGCTCATAATTCATAATACTTACCTATAATAATTGTATGAAGTTAATATTTGAAGCTAACTGAAAACTAATATCTAAATATAAATGCTTAATATTAAAACAGTCATAATTACTACATGCCATCCCCACCACTCCTGTTAACTTCAGTTTATGTGAAGTTGTGGGTATTATTGATGTCTCCAGCTTTGCTCTTCAGTCTTACGTTACCAGACAGAAACAAATAGAGGTTGATATATCAAATTTAATTGTAACTTTCTTCTTAAAAGGGACAATGGTCTCAGAAATTCTTTTTCTTTCCCATTTTAATGTAACTAAATTTTTGGAAACTTGAATTTTGTGTTAGGTTGATTAAAGTTCTTTTTCAAACCCACCAACATGCTGTTTGGTTGGCATTTCTAGTGTCCTTCGGCCTACCACAGGGTTCAGGTCTCATTCTCTGAATGGCTATAAACACTTATGTTAATAAAAAACCTAAATAGCATATTTCTCGACATTATTTTGCTTTCATAGTTTTCTGCATTTCCTAAAATGACTGATTTTAAGTTAAAAAATCTATTGAAGTAATGACTAAAGAGGACAGACATTATATGAACTTGTTATTAAAAACAAACTTTGTAAAATAATAAAAACTTAGCTCTGAACTAATACAAAATAATATTGAATATAAAGTATAATTTTAAAAAAAAAGAACTTAATCAACAAAACAAACAAGCAAGCAAAATATAACCAGATACATTGAAATAAAGAACAAACTTATAGTAACCAGAGTGAAGGGGGAAGGGGATAATAAGGGGAAGGGTCATCAAAGACCCATGGACAAAGCCAAAGAGGGGTAGGATTGAGAGCAGGAGGTGAGGGTGGGTGGGGCAGGGGGTAAGTGGTGGCAGGAAAATGGAAACAACTGTACTTGAACAACAACTAAAAAAATAAACCATAAGTCTTGAATTTTTTAAAAAATTAAATAATAAAATGAATTTTAAAAACTTAAGCTCACATGCTTTTGAAATAAGGTAGGAATAAGTGAACTAAGTAATGGACCCAGAAAAATTATATAGTGGAAGATGAAGAATAAAACAAAGACATTATAAGATTACAGATTGAAATAGGCAGAAAAATCATAGCTAATTTTAAATAAACACTATAGCTCTTTGAAGAGTTTTAATTCTCATAAAAGTTGAAAAGGAAGAGGGACTACAGGCAACTTCATTTTGCTGACTCTAAAAATACCTACCATGAAAGACTTAGGACTAGAAAAGAGGGTCAGGAAATTGAAAACTCAGAATTTCTTATTTGTCAATAATTGATCCCCGCTCTTCCCTATTCTATACTCCTGAAAGATGTACAAGCAAGAACCCTTGTCTTACACAGGTTACATGTTTTATACCTGATGTTTTTTAAACCAAATTTAGAATTCGGGTTAAATCCCAGAGATTATCAGAAAGAAAAAATGTAGAAGATTTGTGACAAAAAAATTCAAATTAATTATTATAAGTAAACTTTCTGCACTAAAAAAAAAAAAAAACAGAAAGCTGACATGGTGTTAGAGTTTTGAAAGGGGAGCACATGTTGAAAAACAGAAAAGAGAGAGATGGAACTGAATGAACCTTTAACTGGTAACCAGTCTTCTGAAAGGTTGTGACCCTTCCCTGATTAAGAATGTTTAGAAAAAAAATTTCACTAGAAAAAGTGAGTTTTATTCATATACCTAATCACAACAGGCCTTCCAAAATGCCCTAGATATATAGATTATTAAGGTAGAGTTAATGTTGAATTAATAAGCAAAGGCATATTTGTATAGGGTTTAATGGTTCCCAAAAGTCCTTTTTCTGATGTTTCAAGTGGATTTTCAATGAGAACTGAGTACATAATTCAGAAAAATAATAATTTGTTTTCTTTTCTTATTTAGCAATTGGTCCAGGAGCAACTGGTAAGTTCCAATTGTCATTTTCTGTGTCCTCTTGTCCTCTGTTACATCTGGGTTCCTTTGTTGGCACTGACACTTTTGACATCTGACAACACTAAACCTGGAGAGTCAGATTATTTTATATCTCTTTTCCTTCATGTTTTCCAGAATTTTTTTAAGTTCAATAATTTGAAATTTGGGGGAGTGGGGGAAGAGATGGGTTAGTTTTGGTTTTGGCTTAAATCAAAGGACCACAGAAAGAGGAATCAACATGGCAAGGACAGAGAAAAAAATTGTTCATTTGTTTAGGGAATTACATTACAGACAAAAAAGCAAAGGGAAACAATGATGGCAATATATGTTGGGGTCAGATCACAGGAAAGCCCATGGAAATAACATAGTAGGACATTTATATTTCAATCTGAAGTTATAGGGACACACAATATAATTTCAAAATATAAAAGGGGAAAAATAAAATGAGAAGATATGAGTATAAGTAAGAGTATAAGGAGGGACAGACCACACACTGTAAACAAGAAAAAAAAACTAACTAAAATAGAGTGGAAGATAAAAGAGTTGATTCTTGTCCTCTCCTTGATAAAGTTTATCATATCCAAACCTGGACCACCACTGTTGCTCAGACAAATAGGGTCAACAGCAGTACTTTGGAAGACTTTTCAGACACCTTCTTCCTGAATGAATTTAATTGGGACTTGCCTTTAATAATGTTTAGGCAAACAACAAAAATTTATTTGTGTTTTCATTTTTAAAAAAACTATTGGTCCAAATGTACCAATCAAAAACTAAGACTTAACAAAACTCTGATTAATAAAATCAAAGAACTCAATAAATGGAAAGATATTCCATGTTTATGGATGGGAAGACTCAACACTGTCAGGATATCATTTCTTCCCAATTTAATATAGTCAATGCAATCTCAACAAAACTACAACAAAGTACCTTAAGGATATTGATACTGATTCTGAAGTGTATATGAAATGGCACAATAACCAGAATAGCCAATACATATTGAAGGAGAAGAACAAAGTCAGAGGATTGATATGACCCAACTTCAAAACCTACCTATAAAACTCCGGTAATCTTGACAGTGTAGTATTGGTGAAAGAATAGATAAGTAGATCACTGCAACAGAATAGATAGCCCAGAAATAGTCCCACATAAACACAGTCAACTGTTCTTTGACAAAGGAACAAAGACAATACAATGAAGCAAAGATAATATTTTCACCAGAGGGGAGAGGGGAGGGAATTTCAGGCAAAAAGGGAGGGGATTATAGAAACAAGTATAAAGGACACATGGACAAAAACTAAGGGGGGTGGAAAGAGGAGGGAGGTGGGTAGCACTGGGGGGTGGTCTGGGATGGGAGTAAAAGACAGAAAACTGTACTGAAAAACAATTAAAATTTAAAAAATGAAAAAAAAAGATAATATTTTCAACAAATGGTGTTGAGACAACTGGATATCCACTTGCAAAAAAATGAATCTAGACACAGACCTTATAGCCTTCACAAAAAATAACTCAAAATAGATCATAGACCTAAATATGACACCCATAATTATAACACCCCTAAAAGATAACATGAGAGAAAATCTGAAGAACTTGAGTACGACAATGACTTTTTAGATACAACACCAAGGACATGATTCATGAAAGAAATCATTGAAAAACTGGACTTCATTAAAATTAAAAACTGTGGCCAGCCAAGATGATGGCATAGGCACACATGGCTTGCCTCATCACACAACCACATCAAAATTACAACTAAAATATACAACAACCATCCCTCAGAACCATCAGACTGGTAGGAGGGGCACAGAGGCGAACCAGGCTGGTCTTTCACCCACATATGGTGGACAAAAAATTCAGGAGGGATATTTCAGGAGCAAGGAGTCCCAGCCCCATACCAAGCCCCACAGCCCAGGTTTCCAGTGCCAGGAAAATAAGTCCCCACAACTTCTGGTGGCAAAAACCAGTGGATATTCAGTTGGTGGAAGAAAATTCTGGAGCCCCAAGAATATCTTCTTAAAAAATCCATATATGGACCCACCTACTCAGACTCACTCCCTCTGAGCTCTAGCACTGGGGTGGCAGCTTAAAGGGCGCCAGTGGCATACTAGGAGAGGCTGAAGTATCTGGCATCAGAGCAAGAGGCGGCCATTGTCCCTTTTCTAAGCCGCATGCATTCAGAGCCACAGAGCCAGCAGGCTGGTGCCATATTTGAGATTCTATCAACCTGGCTAATACTGTTTGAGCCACCTTGGAGATCCCTAGAAACTACCCCACCCAACTTACAGGCCCACCCAACCTGCTTTTCCATACGAATGCCTGATCTTGGCTCATGTATCACAACTTTCTAAATCCCATCAAACAAGCAACAGCTGGCCTCAGTGAGGTCCACCCAGGTACTAGCAGCAGCCAGTCTAGTTTCACAGAGTGTACTTGCCTGGGTATCTCCAAGCCCAGTACAAGTAGCAGCCTTCTCAGATTGCTTCATAGCTCAGGGAGGACAGTCCCAGGAAAAACACAAGTGGGGGATGACCTTGGCCTGCACTGTGGGAGGAAATCTCAGGGCCAGTGCACTCAGTAGACAACTACAGACCATGTTGGAGAATCACCACCCTGCCTCTGCACAACTGATCCTCCACAGAGGGCAGACGTTGGTGGTAGGTGATCATAGCCAATTCTCACAGCTGACTGGCCTAGGTAAATCCCTCTCATAAATCTGCCAAAAGAAACCAAGACTCAACTATAAAAGGGGAGTGTATTCAGCCCACACAAAGGGCACACCTCAAGTACACAACTTGGGTGATAGGGGAGGTTGTGCCACTGGACCCTACAGGACACCTACCAAGGCCCCGTAGGTGCCCTTGGTAGTGTGCCCTTTCATTTAGGCCAGATTACCAAGACAAGGAGTCAAAACAACTCTACCTAATACATAGAAACAAACACAGGGAGACTGCCAAAATGAGGAGACAAAGAAACATGGCCTAAATGAAAGAACAGATCAAACTTCCAGAAAAAGGGCTAAATGAAAGAGATAATGCTCAAGGAAATTAGTGAGAACCTAAACAGCATAAAAAAGATCCAATCAGAAATAAAGGATATACTAATTGAAATAAAGAACAATTCACAGGGAAACAACAGTAGAGTGGATGAAGCCAAGAATCAAATCAATGATTTGGAACATAAGGAGCCAAATAACAACCAATCAGAAAAACAAGAAGAAAAAAGAATCCAAAAAAATGAGTATAAGGTAAGAAGCCTCTAGGACAACTTCAAGTATCCAATATTCACATCATAGGGGTGCCAGAAAGAGCAAGAAATTGGAACTCGATTTGAAAAAAAAACAATGAAAGAAAACTTCCCTAATTTGGTGAGGGAAATAGACATGCAAGTCCAGTAAGCACAGAGAGTCCCAAAGAAGATGGATGTAAAGAGGCCCACCCCAAGACACATCATAACTAAAATGTCAAAGGTTAAAAATAAGAAGAGACTCCTAAAAGCAGCATGAGAAAAGCAGAGAGTTACCTACAAAGGAATTCCTGTAAGATTGTCAGCTGATTTTGCAAAAGAAACTTTGTAGGCAAGAAAGGACTGGCAAGAAGTAGTCAAAGTGATGAAAAGCAAGGACCTAAAACCAAGATTACTTTATCCAAATAAAACTGATTATGTTATTACAGTTGTTCCAATATATTTTCTCTATACCCCCCTCCACCCTGCATACCCATTCCTGCATTACTGCCCCCCACCCTTAGTTCATATCCATGGGTCATACATGTAATTTCTTTGGCTTCTCCATTTTTCCTACACTATTTTTAACCTCCCCTTGTCTCTTTTGTGCCTACCATTTATGCTTCTTATTCCTTGTACATTTTCCCCCATTCTCCCCTTCCCCCTCCCCACTAATAACTCTCCACATAACCTCCATTTCTGTAATTCTGTTCCTGTTCTAGTTGTTTGCTTAGTTTTTGTTTTTGCTTTTTAGGTACAGTTGTTGATAGTTGTGAGTTTTCTGTCATTTAACCGTGCATATTTTTTATCTTCTTTTTCTTAAATAAGCATATAATAAGGGCTTGGTGATGACGAACTTCTTTAACTTGATCTTGTCTGGGAAGTACTTTATCTGCCCTCTCATTCTAAATGATAGCTTTGCTGGATAGAGTAATCTTGGATGTAGGTCCTTGCCTTTCATGACTTTGAATATTTCTTTCCAGCCCCTCTTGCCTGTAAGTTTTCTTTTGAGAAATCAGCTGATAGTCTTATGGGCACTCCTTTGTAGATGACTCTCTCCTTTTCTCTTGCTGCTTTTAAGATTCTCTCCTGAGGGTTCCTGCCAAGATGGAGGCATAGGTAGAAACCCTTCACTTCCTGGTACAACCAAGAGGAAGACAACAACCAATCTAAAAACAATAAACAACCAGAAGTGCCAGAAAATCAAACTGCATGGAACTCTGACAAGGAAGGGATTAAAGAAATATTCAGCCAGAACTGTAGGAAGAGATAGGCAGCAGGGCAGGTGGAGGAGACCCACAGCAAGGAGGCAGACAATGCAGGTGGGCTGGCTGAGATGTCCCACAGCAAGGTGGCGGACTGCGTGAGTCAGGCAGGACTGGCTGAACAGAAAATAAGACTCAAATCTAGCCATAAACTACATCAGGGGTTGGCGCCATGGAAGAAACTCCCAGTTTCACACAAGAGTTTGTTGGAAAGTGGGGCTACAGCAGAGCAAGTGAGCAGCGTTGTTTTCTCTCTGACCCCTCCCCCACAGACAGTGCCACAACTCAGCAAAGAGGGTTGCCCTGCCCTGGTGAATACCTAAGGCCCCACCCCCCTACAACATAACAAGTGCACTGAGACAAAAAATATGGCCCAAATGAAAGAACAGATCAAAGCTCTGTATAAAGAACTGAGGGACAAGGAGATAGGCAACCTATCAGATGCAAAGTTCAAAACACTGGTAATCAGGATGCCCACAGAACTGATTGAGCTCAGTCACAAAATGAAGGAACAAATGAAGCCTATCCAAAGTTAAATAAAGGAAAATATTCAGGGAACCAACAATGATGGGAATGCAACATGGACTCAAATCAATAATTTGGAACAAAAGTAAGAAATAAACATCCAACTGGAACAGAATGAAGAAACAAGAATTCAACAAATGAGGAACCTCTGGGACAATCTTAAACATTCCAATATCTGAATCATAGGGATGCCAGAAGAAGAACAAGAGCAAGAAGTTGAAAACTAACTTGAACAAATAATGAAGGAAAATTTCCCCAATCTGATGAAAGAAATAGACTTCCAGGAAGTCCAGGAAGTCCTCAGAGTCCCAAAGAAATTGAACACAAAGAGGAACACACCAAGGCACATCATCATTAAGTTACCCAAGATTAAAGATAAAGAGAGAATCTTAAAAGCAGCAAGAGGAAAGGAGGGAGTTACCTACAACGGAGTTCCCATTAGACTATGGGCCAATTTCTCAAAAGAGACCTTAAAGGCAAGAAGGGGCTGGAAATAAGTATTTGAAGTCATGAAAGGCAAGGACCTACACCCAAGATTACTCTTTCCAGCAAAGCTTTAATTTAGAATGGATGGGCAGGTAAGGTAAAGCTAAAGGAGTTCATCATCACCAAGTCCTTATTATATGAAATGTTAAAGGGACTTATTTATGAAATAGAAGAGGATCAGACCTCCAGACTTCTCTGAGGCCAACAGCTGCCCAACCTGGGACCCGGGGCAACCAGCTTAGCCAACTACCATGGGCTCTGTGTCAAACCAGCACTTTTCAAGTGGCTGTGCCAAGGCACCAGAGGAGGTGCCAGCAGATGCCACCCCAGTATCAGAGGAGCAGTAGCTGCTGCACGGTGCTTGCATCTGTAAATGGTTCAAGTTGCACATGGGGTTCAGCTTCCTGTCCATGACTGCCTGAACCAGGTTTGTGCTTGACCCACCAGTGGATGTCTTTGTGCACCAGAGTAAGATGCACATGGAGTGCTTCCAGAGCCTGAAGGAGGATGAGGCAGTAGAGTTCACTTTAAGAATTCCACCAAGGGCCTGTAATCTATTTGAGTTACCAGCCCTGGTTGGGTGTTCTGTATTGGAAGTGAGAGGCAGCCAAAAGGGAAGAACATGCAGAAGTGCAGATCAAAAGGAAACAGGTGCTATGACTGTGGAGATCTAGACCATCATGCCAAGGAATGCAAGCTGCCACCCCATCCCAAGAAGTGCCAGTTCTGCCAGAACATCAGCCATATGGTGGCCTCATGTCACCCAGCAGGCCCCCAGCTCACAGGGAAAGCCAGCCTACTTTTGGGATGAAGAAGAGATCCATGGCCCTGCCCTGCTCCCTGATGCCCAGAATTGAGCTACAGTGGGTCAGAGGCTATCCTTTTGTTATCAGGAAGTTTCAAGGAGCAGGTATCAATCTGCAAAATGGAGAAAGTGGGGACAGGTTGGGTAAGGTCAGATGGCACTGCCATGTATTTCAGGCTGCGTTCCATAGATTTACCCCCTCTTCTTTCTTGGTCAGGGGGAAGCAAAGGAACTCTAACCACACTCTATCCGAATGCATGTGAGGGCTTTGGGGGAAATCCCCCATGCATGCTTTATTTGAGTCTTCAGCTTCTGAAAGTGACCTGCATAGGGAAGTTGTTTTCATTTCAAGAAGGATATGTAATGATATATTTCCCCTGGCGTAATGAAAAGATTAGCATGAGACCAGATTGATGAACCCAGCCCACAAACAACTACATTCTGTGAGAGGGAATCTCTCAAGGGTAGAGCATGGTTTTTCCTTATCCCCCACTCTTGGGATAGGGTGCTGAGAATTGCCCCCAAGCAATGGCCTGTGACTATAGGCAAAAGTGATGGTTGTGGAACAGCTGCAGACCTGCTGCTCCTAAGCTCCCTCCCACTCCATTTCTGGGCCAATATAATTTTATTTGGTCCCTTGGACAACTGCACTTTGGGTCCCACTTTCTTCAGGATGACAAATGCACTAGCTGTGTGCAAATGATGTATCTTGTGCATTTTAACCTTTTTTTTTTCATAATATAAATATGCTGGCTTTGTATATTTGTGTATTTTAATCTAAGGCCCTCATTCCTACAGTGTTCCCAGGCGCATGAGCAATCTCAGGGATAAGTGGGCAGCAGCTCTGGGTCTGCACAGCAGGAACACGTTTTGTTTTTATCATCAGGGAGAACAACTATTTGGAGTGTATAGCCTATTGAACTACCTCGTTTTTGCCGGTTAGAGCTGGGTTTTCTGCCATAGTGTCCTCTTGAAACCCCTCCATCTTCAATGTTTTGTGGAAGACTAGATTTTAACTGGGTGCCCCATTAGTTGATCTCCTTCTACTGGAAGACTGCAAAGTGGTCTGAACAGGAATAAGTGGTTGGTACAGAGGTTAGGAGAGGTGGGGCTAGGTGAAAGGCACAGAGGGGAAGCCAAGATTAGGTGAGGGCTGTCTATATATTTGTGACCAACGATTCCTGTTCCAAACCTCTAACTCCAGTGTTTGGGACTCTCATTATACACCAGATCCATCGCTCACTAGATTGGGCTAGGCTTACCATGCACAGCAAGGGGTGTGTGTGTGTGTGTGTGTATGTGTTTTAAAAACAACAAACGAGTTGATAAAGATAGGTTTTAAAAACAATACCTTTCTACCCATTTTGAGCTGTCCAAGGATGGATAAATGGAGCAACAACTAAATTCCTCAACAACTTTTAAAAATTCTTTGCTTTTCCGTTTGGCCTCCAGAAAGACCATAAGTGATGACTTCTTTGTGGCACCTAGAGCCAGTGTCCTGCCCTGCTGCAGCAGTGACTAGTGTAGTAGCTGAAGGACAAAAGCAGGCTTCATTTACATACTGTGAGATCACAGAAACCCTACCTCACTATGTTGAAACAGGGCAAATGCAATAGGATGCATTGGGTTATGTGTGTTGGATCCTGAGTTCTTGTCTCCCCCAGTTGCTGCCTCCTGTAGTTATTGTATTTGTCTGCTTTTCAGGACTTCACAATAGCTGATTTGGTGACTGCTAGGTGGCCTAGTTTGTGTAAACGTGTTGGTCTTTCTCCATGTTCTTTTGGGGTTTTATTGTTTACAAACTTCTTTTTGTATTGAGAAAAATAGCTAAAGTGTCTTTGACAAAAAGTCCTGTACCAGGCAACAAGGATCTGAAACATGAGCTTGGGTACACCTCTTGAAGTGGGAGTCTTGAAGCATCCTTTCTTTTGTTTCTTCTTCCCCTCTTTTCTATTTTGGACCAAATCTTCTGTCCTAAAAGATTGACTCCTACCTTGTCTCCTTTTTTATCTGTACCCCACCACAAAAGCCCACATACCCATACATATATATTCAATGTGTGTAGTGTCACCCCATCTCTTACATAATTTGTGAAAAAATTCTGAAGAAGCTAAAAATATTCCATTCCTTTTTCCCAATACCCTGAGTCCAAACCATTCCTTGGCATGTGATTCATGCCAAACACTTAGATTGCTGTACTTTAATCTCTAATCCTGGGGTAGAGAAGCAATGAGGGGGACTTTCATTTTGAATGTGGGGTTGGGAGACCAAGAAAGGGAAGATGAATGTATATCCAAGTCACTCAGGAACTTTTATGCAGGTGCAAAAACTTATGTCAAAGTAGCCACAAGATTGTTTAGTAGGAGACAGACAAATGTAACTCATGTTTACTGCTAGAAACTAAAGCTTCTTGTGAAATTATGAATTGATGGGGATGGAGGGAAGGAGGGTAGGAAAGCATGTACCTGTCTGTTCTTTCCTCAATTCCTTCTCATTTCTGAATTACAAGACACTGAGCCTCCTTGGGCTTTGGTGACCTCCATTACTGAGGACAGTTTATTTGATGGATGGTTTTGCTGTGCTGGGTAATTCCACTTGCTATCTATCATTTTGTAAAACATATGCTGACTTTTTCCTTCTCCTCATTTTCCTGGGAAATTAAAATGAATAAATAAAGGCTTATTCATACTGAAAAGAAACTGTTAACAGTAAAATGACAACAAACCCATAACTATCAACAACTGAATCTTTAAAAAAAGACAATGAAAACAAGAACTAAGCAAATAACTAGAACAGGAACAGAATCAGAGAAATGGACATGACATGGAGGGTTTTCAGTGGGGAAGGGGAGGAGAAGAATGGGGGGAAGGTACAAAGAATAAGAAGCATAATTAATAGGCATAAAATAGACAGGGAGAGGTTAAGAAAGGTATTGGAAACAGAGAATTCAAAAAACTTATATGTACAACCCATGGACATGAAATAAGGCAGGGGGAATGCTAGAGGTCAGAAGGGGGATAGAGAGGAAAAATTTAAAAAACTCTAATAGCATAATCAATAAAGTACACTTAGAAAAGATTCTCTCCTTATCTTCAATCTTGGATAATTTAATTATGATATGTCTTAGTGTGTTTCTTCTTGGATCCAGTTTCTTTGGGACTTTCTGGGCTTCCTGGACTTCCCAGAAGTCTATATCCTTTGCCACATTGGGGAAGTTTTCCTTCATTCTTTTTTTAAATTTTATTTTCATTGTTATTCAAGTACAGTTTTTGTCTTTTACTCCCATCCCAGTCCACCCGCCCCCAGTGCTCCCCACCTCCCTCCCATTTCCACCCCCCTTAGCTTTTGTCTATGTGTCCTTTATACTTGTTGCTATAATCACTTCCTTTTTCCCCTGAAATCTCCTCCCCTCTCCCTTCTGGTTACTGTCATCCTGCTTTCTATTTCAATGTCTTTGGTTATATTTTGCTTGCTTGTTTGTTTTGTTGCTTAGGTTCCTGTTAAAGGTGAGATCATATGGTATTTGTCTTTTACCGACTGGCTTATTTCACTTAGCATAATGCTTTCCAGTTCCATCCATGCTGTTGCAAAGGGTAGGAGCTCCTTCTTTCTTTCTGCCACATAAAATTCCATTGTGTACATGTACCATGGTTTTTTGATCCATTCATTTACTGATGGGCACCTAGGTTGCTTCCAACACTTGGCTATTGTAAATTATGCTGCTATGAACATTGGGGTGCATAGGTTCTTTTGGAATGGTGTTTCAGGGTTCTTGGGATATAATCCTAGCAGTGGAATTGCTGGATCAAAAGGCAGTTCCATTTTTAGTTTTCTGAGAAAATTCCATACTGTTTTCCATAGTGGTTGTACCA
>PVKM010016861.1:0-26453 GCA_004027735.1 Carollia perspicillata
TGAGGTTTTTCTCTAGTCATCAGCATGTGGAAGGCAGCTTCTGTTGCATTATCATTCTGCTCCGGGGGTTCAGGAGTGCAGCTGTAGTTGTCTTTCCTCGGGACACCCGAGCCCCTGCCTTTAACGGAATGTAAGCATACTGGAAAATATAAGATTCCCCGGCCCCAGAGCCTGCAAGGATGCCCCGGAAGGGAAATGCTGCCGGAAAATTTAAGTAACAAACTGGGTAAAATGTGCCATGGTACTTACATGAAGCTGTTTTCATATGAAACATATTGGGAAAGACCAAAGGCAGGTTTATGTTCATGTCCATCAAAACACTGTCCTTCAGCCACAAACGCAGGTGAGCGGCCACCATCCAGAGGTAAGGTAGCTGAATTGCACGTGAGGTGGTCGTTTTGTTTTGTTTTGTTTAGGGATGAATAAAACGCTGTGCAGTTGAATCATCAGACTTTCAGTTACCACATCATCTGTGAGGAAAAGCAGGCGTCTGTTTGGGGACCGCTAGCGTAGCCTGTGCTGTCTGACCCCTATAATTGTCAGCGTTTTCTCAGGCTGCTCTCAAGATGAGATTTGATGTTTATGTGCAGAATGTGCTTTAAGTACTCAGCTCAGTAACAAGACGCAGGCTGAAACACACATAAGAGGATGAGAACGATGCAAATAACATATGTCGGCCAAAGACAGACTGTTCTGAATAGGCAATTAGTGACATTTGAAAAGCAGGGATAATTAAAAGGAAAGGATTGAAAATGAAGGTCACTGTGGGAGAGGCAAGGACAACGGCTTGGGTAAACAAGACCCGCAACTTGGTAAAATTAGATAAAAGTTGGCCTCATCAATGCAATAATCCCACATGAGTTATAAGAGAGGGAAACAAACTGAGACAATTGTGGATAAAGATGGGCGATGAACACGGACACTACACAGCAGCTCCGTAGAAGTGCCGCGCTGCCACGAAAAGATTTGCATCAATTCCGGGTTCCTAAAAGTGATACCGTATGTAACTGAGAGAAGAGGCAGAAGGAAAGACCTCCTTTGTTCCCAGGACATGTCTGTGTGGATGTACAATGCACAGTGATAGAGCTCAATACGTGTCTGGAAGAGTCCCCTTCTCAAAAGGAAGTAGTGTGACATTTAAGAAATGCTTGCTGCGGCCCTGGCTGGGGTGGCTCAGTGGATTAAGCACCAGCCTGCAAACCAAAGGGTCACCAGTTTGATTCCCAGTCAGGGCACATGCCTGCGTCCTGGGCCAGGTTGCGGGCCAGGTTCCCAGTTGGGGGGGCGTGAGAGGCAATTAATTGATCAATGTATCTCTTGCACTGATATTCCTCCCTCTCTCTCTCCCTCCCTCCCTCTCTCTCTAAAAATAAATAAAATGTTTAAAGGGAAATGCTTCCTGTGAGTCAAGATCTTCATGTGGTATTTCACTCAATTTTCTTTCTAAAACGAATGCATTATATTCATTTTAAAAATAGAAAATGAAGCTTGACTATCATTTATTAGGCTCTTATTTGTGTGCAATGCATTGAACTAAGCACTTTACAGGCATTATCTCATTTTATCTTAACAACTCTTCAGTAGCTATTATTATCCCCAGTTTACATATAGTACAAGTATTAGCTAGAATAACCCTTTCTTTTGAGATACATATAAGCTTGCTGTGAACTGTCACTTCATAAAAAAAACAATGCTAGTCCCATGATTCCTAAAACTTCCTTAGGGACTGACTTCCTCGTGGTTTCCCTGCCTCTGTGCTTCTGCTTCCGCTATATGACTTTAGCTGAGTAACTGTCTGATCATTCCATCTTTTCCCTTTTTCATGTGGTTGTAGTCTCAACATTGCGCCATTCCCTTCCCTAATTCACACATGTACACACTCACACACATACACATAAACACACATACACATAAACACACAAACAAATCCAACCAAGCCAACCAGTTGTGTTTACAACAACTGTTACCAAAGATTCGGAAAGATCGAGAAGGTCTACAACACAGTAACAGAGAAAACATGAAACCAATATAAGCTCCCCGCATTCCCAGAGTCCTTTCGGCCACCCCAACATTCCACATGGCCTCAGCCTTTCTTACCGTCTCTGACAGTGAATGAACAGTTTCTCCAATGTTGTTAGAAAAATGGCTGGCCCTTCCTGTATTCTGTACTTCCTTTCCAGACCCTTCTCTGAGGCCTATATCTGCATAGCCAAGTCATCCGTCAATTTATTTTCTCAAACAAAGAAGAGTTCTGCCCCTACGAGGATTCAGATACCAGCAAATAAGAAACAGAGCTGAGGGAAACGAAGCCTGAATAAGTTTAGAAATTTGCCTCAGGTAGTAAGTGGCAGAGTCAAGGTTCATTCTCTAGACCTGCACTGTCCAATACAGCAGCCACTCCTCTCGTGTTGCTATTTAAATTTAAATTCTACTCAATTAAAATTAAATAAAATTAAAAGGTCAGTTCCTAACTCTCACTAACCTTATCTCAAGTGCTAAAGAGCTCATGTGGCTGGTGGCTATTGCACTGGGCAGGGAAAATAGAAAACAGTTCCACCACTCCAGAAAGTTCTATGGGGACAGCGCTTCTGCAGACGCTGTACAGTTCCCAGTTTCTGTTGTCTCCAGCCTGGCTGCCACCTTGGAGATGGTGACAGATCCATCTCATTCTTTGTATGTTGGACTGCCATCTGCTGTGCCATTTATCAATGAGAAGAAACACAGGGCACGGTTACAAGTATGGAGCCTATAAAAAATCAGCCAAGTTTCTCTGTCACCTGTGTGGAGGCTGCCTCTCCCTCTGCACAGGTGTCCATTCTCTTTCCCCGTTTCTGCTGGCTCTGGAGGACTGTTGAGACTGCTTATCTTCTGGAAACAAAGGCCTCATTTCATAATCAAGGCACTGGCCGCTTTATGAACCTTGCAGAAACAGGAGGTCTTTTAAAGAGTGGTTGTGTTTCCAGCCCCGTACCCCCAGATGATCAAGTGCAGCTGTCCCTGAAAGTACTCTTAGTGCCGCTGCATTGATAACGATGTGCCTACCCCCTCTGCAGCCGCCGCGCCGAATCCTGTTCTCTCAGTTCTCTTGAATTCTCTGGTTCAATTACTCAAACTGCCACCATTTTCTTCATTTTGAGCTTTGATAGCAAGAGGGACAATTCATCAGGATTGAACGCCTTTAAGCCAGTGGTGCTCAACTTGGCTGCCCACTGCAATCACCCAGAGAGCTTGGAAAAATCCTGATGCTCAGGCCCACGGAAGGCCACTGCGAGACTCTGGAGGGATGGGACCCAGTGTCATCTATATTAACAGTCCCCAGGTGGCCCTGGCTGGTGTGGTTCAATTGGTTGGAGCCTTGTCCTGTACGCTTAAATGCTATACATTTGATTTCTGGTTGGGAGAATTGATATTTCACATTGATCTTTCTCTCTCTCCCTTCCTTTCTCTCGGAAATCAATGAACATATTTTTTAATAGAAACAGTCCCCAGATGATTGTGACATGCAGCCAAGTCATCCGGCACCACTGAGTTCCACGGAATGATTATGCAGTAGAGGTTCCCCAACCTGGCTGTGCATGAGCATTGACCCAGAATGGGGCAATCAGCATTGACCCAGAAGCTTTGTAAAAATACAGAGTCCCAAGTTCCTCGCCCACCACCTGAGTCACAATCTGGGAACCTGGGCTCAAACTATTTGTATTTATCTAAAGGGACACAAGAGTCCAAGAGAAGATAGCTTTGCAAATACCTACCTAGGGGCAATTGCCATCCTATAGGGACTAGGGCAACTTTGCCC
Organism: Carollia perspicillata; assembly: GCA_004027735.1. Taxonomy (NCBI): domain Eukaryota; kingdom Metazoa; phylum Chordata; class Mammalia; order Chiroptera; family Phyllostomidae; genus Carollia; species Carollia perspicillata. The sequence goes on from PVKM010016861.1 coordinate 3,797, forward strand.
CAGGAGATAGTCTGCCTCTCTCTCCTGAACTTTAGGCCCTCTGATGAGCTTCCTGCTCCTCCCTAGTCCTGCAAACATCTCACCGCCACAACTGCAGTCCTGAGGGTCGAATGTTCCCAGGACCCTTCCTCCCTCCATCACACTTGGTTTTTATCGCTGCTTTCTATAAAAGGAAACTGAAAAAAAAAGAATTGACTCTTAAAAAATAAAAATAAAAATAAAAAAGGAAACCGAAATAAAGCTGGCATCTAGAAAATCCTCAGTGAATCTGTCCGCAATGGACCTCCTTCCATTCATAACTTTTCTGCCTCAGGATTAATCTCGTTTCTCCCTAGCCCCCTACCTATTTTGCATTCGAGTGCATGGTCCCAGCATCTTGCCTTATGTGCAGTAAGTACCCCCCAAAATGTCTGAATATAGATGATAAATGTACAGAAATTTTCCTGTATCTATAACTTAATATTTGTAGGTTTTTTTAAGGTCAGGGGTTTTAGTACAGTCAAAAAACAAGTCCCTTTGTGACAATCAAATTAGTTCAGTGGCACATCTTTGCATGCAGAAGTCGTAAAGCAGAACTTAGGGAAATAATTTAAATTAGCAGAAGATGAACCCTGCAAGTTGTCTAATTAATGCATTGGGAATTATTGTCACTGTAATTTTAAATCAATTTTCTGAAGTGGAAGAGCCCACTGAAACTTTCCCCACATATTTGTATGAATTTCTCTCTTAAATCCGTATAAATGAATCTGAAGACCAAAGAAATAGACACGAATATTACTTTTTCCAAGGAGATTTCCGTGAAGAAACTCCAGCAGTTTCAGAGCTCAGGGCTGCTGGTCATTTATTAAATCTGCTTGTGGGTGATTTTTCTCAGGCTCAACCATTGGAGGCAGTTCAGACCTGCTAATGAATCAAAGATGCTCATCCAGGGACCCTGTAGAGACAGGCAATGATTACTGCCAGGGAGGGGGATTGTTCCTTCCTTTTGCTTATGTTTCCTGTTTTTTATACAATGAAAATCTATTTTTAGGTAATAATAAATGTAAGTGTCCAAGCTCAATAGTGAACATGGCGAGTTTCATTTTTATTCAACTGGAAATCAGAGAGGACCTTTCCATTTCTGTTCAAAGATGGATTAGGTGGCCGAGCTAGGATTCATTGCTTGGTGGGAATCCTGTTTACTGGGAACTTGCTGCCAGTTTAAACCTTTGATGATTAATAGTAATCCATGATGGATTATTTTTCTCCATCACACAAAGTTTTCCAGTTGCATATTTCTTTATTCATTCTTCACAGATAAAGACTTCAAAATGGGTCTTAAAAGTAGCTTCCGAGAGTAATCCAAACATCAGAAAATCTGTATGCAGGTAAATCCATCTATAATGGTCTAACAAATTCTAATATAGCCATTTGAAAGAGTATTTTGAAGTCATTTGAAATACTGATTATGAAAGATAGCAACCTGTAAATGCATATCAAATAACACTTTAATTAAAACAATGTACAGTCAACACCATAATGGTATGTCCCCTTCACGCTCACTACAATGGCCAGAATAGAAAAGAAGTAATAATGGGTATTGACGAGGATGTTGAGAAATTTGAAAACTCGCACATTACTGATGGAAATGTAAAATGGTGAGACTGCCTTGGAATGCATTCTTGCACTTCCTCCAAAGGTGCCTGCAAGCACACAGTAGGTGTGCGATAAATATTAGCCAAGCAGGTATTTCTTGGGCTGTATCCTGAGCCCCCTTCTCTCTTCTCCCTACGCCCTTCCTCTCACTTTTGTTCTCTCCCAGAATTTTGACTCCTTCTGTAATAATGATTCCCAAATGTATTTCCAGCACAGAACTCTTTCCCAAGTTTCACACTCCTGTAGCCATCTGTCCCTTGTGAATAACAAATATAAAGTTTATTAATAAACTGTGTTGATTGCTATTAAGCCCTCTTCCCTTAGAATCAGCACTTACAAGAATGTTTTTGACTTATCTGAGCCAGTACGAACTTGTTTATTTGGACAGTCCACCTCAACACAAGTGTCAAGCTCTGGTAGGAAACTGGGAGAGGAACACAAAAGGTGGGAAAAGGAAATTAAGAGTGTCTGTAGGACTGTCTCCCCTGAATTTCCGCTTGTCATCCAAAGCAGGTGCATGTTCAAAGGAAACTCCGCCCTTCAACCCCTCTCCCTCGCCTACCCCCAAGTCATGAAATACTAACACTGAGATTGTCAAGAGTATGGTCAAACGTGATCTCAAGGACCCTGACAAGGGACTATAAACACTCCAGAATAGGAGGCATAGTTTGGCGATGCATAGCTACTTGGCACTGTGTTAAGGCTCCACATGCCTTAACCCATTTAAACCTCATATCAACTCCAAGGCGAGTGCTAATAATAGTTACATTTTCAGATGGATTCAGGCAGGAATAGTAAGCTGCTCAAGGTTACACGGCTAGGAAGTAGAGGAACAAGAATATGAATACACACTGTCAGACACCAGAGCCTCACTCTGTTGATCAAGGCTCCTTAACCCCAGCCCTGGTGGCATTTGGAGCCAATAATTCTGTGCTGTGGGGCTGTCCTGTGCACTGCAGGGTGTTTAGCGACACTGCTGGTCTCTACCCACTAGATGTCAAAAGCAAACCCCAAGTGGGAACAATCAAAAATGTCTGCAACATTGCCAAATGTCTCCTAGGGAGTAAAAGTACCTGCTGTTGAGAATCAGTGCTACAGAGAGTGGGGAGGGGCGGCCTAGTTTAGAGATTAAACAAATTTCCAATCAATGATAACTAGTTAAGAGCCCAACTTGTATTCAAACCTAGGATGATGGGATGCCATATATTATGCTATACTGATCAATACGGCAGAAGAACTAAGAGCACCCCCCCAAAAAAAAAGGAAAGAAAGAAAAGAGGAATAAAAGAAACTAAGATTATTCTTTTTGAATGATTTGCTTTTGTTTAAAGCAAAAGGAACAGAACAGAAGTGGTCCCTAAAGACTGTTAAAGAAACAGACTGTCAAAGATTGTTTTTTTAAAAAGAGTCCCTAATATACTAAAACTTAACTAAGAGTGAGCAGGGATATTGTATAAAGCAGTGTTTCCCAGACTCAGCTATGTATTAGAATTACCCAGCAAGCTTTTAAAATACTGATAGCTGAGTCCCAGCCCCAGGAGATGCTAATTTAATTGGTCTAGAATGTGGCCTGGGTTTAGGGTTTTTAAAAGCTCTCCAAGTGTTATTAGTATGACTCCAAAGCTAAGAACCATGGCTAAAAACAATTAAACTAGCCTTATCAATTATGCATATTAAATTGATTGCATTTCTTTAGCTTAACAGAAAACCAAATGGTCACTTAATAAACTGAGCACATACACTATTCTCAACACCGGTTGAGCTACTGAACATCCAATTTGTAGACGTTCATAGCATTCTATAGCCAGCAGGAGAAATATTCTCTCATCCCTAACATTTGGACCATCTTGTCTCCTGTCATCATTTCCAATAGAAAATGAGCAAAATGATGCAAAGGATGTTGGTTATTTCATAATTTTTCACAACACTGCAAAAAGAATTTTTTTAATTACTGGGCAAAATATGGTTTGGAGTGGTTTCAAGGCTCTAAACATTTTTTTTGATTATTCCAATATGTTTGATTGAGTGGTGTTTCTCAAAGTTAACCTTGCCCCTACTACCATGAATAGTCTGGAATTCAATAGATGCGTCAATGTCCAACATGTGATTTATTCAGATGGCAATAGGACATTGTAGGGTTTCATTAAGATAGCCTTCAAACTATAGAAATGATAGCCATTTGTTCAACTAGCTTTCTACCACAAAGACCAGGGAATCTTGTCTAATGCAAACACAACACTGCTGCTCACTCCAGGTATACTCCCTTTCCTTCCCTGGATAGCCCACACCTGCACACGAGCCATCAATCCAAAAGTGTGTGCTTTCTGGTCATTCCTCCAATACCATGACCATGTCTAATCACACTGAACAAAATGTGTCCAGCAATTTACATTGATTCTTAGAAGATGGTCATTTCTCAAACACGGATCTGAGTGTAGGTCATTTCTCACATACTGAGCCATGGAATCTGTAAGGTCCTTCAGAATGAAACAAAAGAAACCAGAAATGATGTCCCATTGCAAGTTATCTTCCACTCTCTACTCTGCATAGTAAGGGGTGAGATTGCTTATTTGGTTTTGTGGTTATTGCCCATTTGGTTGGGTGTTCTTTGGAGTAAGAAGAAGGCTGGGAAGTATAAAAAGCTTTCCCAAGCCTGGAAGATTAAAAATGCCTTTCAAGAGTTGGGTAGAGCCCAATAAGCTATGGCAGAAATGCTCTTCCCAAGGGTGTCTATACATACATAATGGCTAACATTGGATTGGAGTCCTACTTTAGACAGCAGAACTAAAAATAGCATTGATGCTGGGTAGCAGCAATATCTGAATTTATCTAACACCTAGATTCCCAGAGAGTTATATGTACTTTAATTTAATTACATTTAATTCGATTTTAATTGCACAAGTGGTTCACTCTGTCCTACAGTTAATTCTTTTATTTAACAAATGAGGGGAGGGAGCATAAATGCCTACTTCTTTTGAGTCTCCATTGTATCTAGTAACCTGATTTATATGTTTAAAATACGCTTTTATGCAGAAAGAAAGAAGGAGCTCCTACCCCATGTGACAGCATGGATGGAACTGGAAAGCATTATGCTGAGTGAAATAAGCCAGACAGTAAAGGACAAATACCATATAATCTCACCTTTAACAGGAACCTAAACAACAAAACAAACAAACAAGCAAAATATAACCAAAGACACTGAAGTAGAGAACAGGCTGACAGTGTCCAGAGGGGAGAAGGAAGGGAATTTCAGAGGAAAAAGGGGAAGGTTTTACAGGAACAAGTATAAAGGACCCATGGACAAAAACGAAGGGGGGTGGAAATGGGAGGGAGGTGGGGAGCACTGGGGAGGTGGGCTGGGACGGGAGTAAAAGACAGAAAACTGTACTTGTCAACAATTAAAATTAAAAAATTATAAATAAAATACGCTTTTATGTTCAAGATATGTGCTATTTATTGGTTGGCTAAGAGAAATGATTCTTGCATCCCATCAGTAATTATTCTCTAGTTTGTTTTTGTATAATTTCTGCTTTTCCTTGTTCCATTGCTGCTTCCTAAGTTAGAGATACATTTGGACCAGGTTGACATCTATGAATGGAAAGGATGAAGTGACAAGGAGAAAGAACGGAGCGGATGCAAGCGTGGGGGTTTTGATGGCTATTGACTGCTTGACTCTGCTTTCGGTTTCCATCGATCGGTTGGGGTCGACTGGATTTACTACTATTATGCTTTGTTTCTGAGCGCCAGTATTTTATTTTCCCTGCAGCAGCGTGTCCCTTGTGCATAGGTCATTTCCCTGAGACCTCAAGTATCCAGGAAGCAGCCAAGAGCTAAGAAATAAGTCAAAATACTTCTGAGCAACCAAAATAGATATGGCCATTTCCCCACGGTCCAAAAACTTACATAAAGTGGAAAGCCCTTTGGAGCTCTCTGCACATAATTCTAGTAAACTGCATTGTGTGATTCTCTAACAAGGCATGTTAGAAGCAGCACATTTGTTAGGAGGTTAGAAAAAATAAGGCTGCCAAAGGCTGGGAAACTGGCAACCATGAACATGACACCTAGGAGACCGCCAGAGAGAAACAGACCAAACAACAAGAAAAGAAAGCCTGTAAAAACAAGAATCAAGGAATTAAAACTCAGGGGAGATTTGATCATGCCTTGGAGAGGCAAATAACCCTGTAGTTGAACTGCACATGAGAACAACATCGTATTCTAATGCGGGAGAGAAACTGACAGTCGTCACGGCAAGCCTGAGGAAAAAAAGGGTAAGATGTGCCCAGGAAACTAGTGGAGGAGGCAGGAAAGTTTGCAATATGCTTTAGAAAGATGTCTAGCCAAAATGGTCTTGCTGGTGTTGTGTTTGTATTTGAGAGAAAATCAGGGGAAAATGATCTCTTAATTTTTTAATCAGATTAGTTAAAACGTTTTAACAGAAAAAAAAAACCCAGAATCTTATTTAAATGACTTATATTTGCATAAGTAAATATGTAAATGACTTATTTTTACATAAGTCATTTAAATATGCCACTTCTGATTGAGTACCAGCCTGCAAACTAAAGGGCTGCCGGTTCGATTCCCAGTCAGGGCACATGCCTGGGTTGTGGGCCAGGTCCCCACTTTGGGGTTCATGAAAGGCAACCACACATGGATGTTTCTCTCCTTGTCTTTCTCCGTCACTTCCCCTCTATAGAAATAAATTTAAAAAATCTTTTTAAAACAAACAAATAAATAAATATGCCACTTCTTCCCTAACATGCTGGATACATTAGGTATTACTGAATTTCAAACAAAGCATGAAAAGCTCTTTAGAAGTGTCATGTTCTACAAGCATCATTATGGTAGCAAGGATGAGATTTAGGAAGGAGAGTCAGAGAGACAAGACAGGGAGCGAGATACAGAGAGACAGAAAGGCAGAGACTGCTCATTCTGTCAGGGGTTACTACCGTTCCATCTTTCTCGCCTTTGTTCTCCAGCCACATGTGCTTTCAATTTTGACAGAGTTATTAACATGATATATAATTCATTCTGCTTTTATTTTACTTACCATTCATCAGACTTACTTTCCATGGACCTCTATAGTAGTCACAATTTTCATTTTGATGGCTGCCATCAAACTGCTTCCTAAATTGCTTCCAGTTTCACTAATTATCCATAAACAATATTGTAATACATAAATATCTATACATATGTAGCTATTATGTCCTTTTATCGTTCTGAATTACTGTCAAAGGACAAATTCCCCAAAATGAAATTAGAAATGCATCTGAAGTGAAGTAAGAAACATGTCTGAAGAGCGGACAGCTTTACGAGGCTGTGGTACAAATAAGGTCGGAACACTAATCAAAGCCCTCCTCCCAAGAATAGCAGAAATCAAACCTCTAGAGACCGCTTCCTCCGCCTACTCCGAATTGCCCAGAACCTGGAGATTCCTTCCAATTCTTCACTCAGAGAAAACTAGAGACTGACCACCACCTGGTGGACACTTCATGACATTGCTTTAGTTAGTCCTGTACTATGGCCCAGATGACCCCATGCATCTCTTGCGCAATGTGTACGGCTCTTACGCTGTGGGCACTCATTGCCCATCAGTAAAGGGATCCCAGTGGGCATTAGCATTCCTCTATTAACAGATGAAGACAGAGAGGCTCTGAGAAGTAGTTACTTGGCCAAAATATCACAACCAGTAAGGGACTAGTAAGCCAAAACTTTCACCCCCCTGGAACGAGCCTTTGTCCATTTCACCACATGAGCTCATCATGCACAGTACCCATGCCAAGCAAAATCTGCAAACATCGGGAGGCACTGTGAACTTGAACTGTGAGGGAGACACTGCACCACATATGTCGGTGTGCTTCTGTATCATGACTCTTAAAATAGCTTGTGAGAACAGAAAACATACCATATAGGAAATTATGCTCTAAAATGCCCTTACACATTGTTGGGTTCAAATGATTTCAGCCAGTTAGAATTATCAGTATCATTTTTCATTTTCATTGGATTTATTGGGGCGATACTGGCTAACAAAATTATACAGGTTTCAGGTGCACAATTTCACAACACATCACTTGTACACAGTATTGCGTGTTCACCGCCCCACATCAAGCCTCCTCCCATCAACTTTTATCCCCTTATCCCCTCCTCCACCTCCCACCTCCCACCTCCCCACTGGCTATCACCACACTGTTCTCGGTGTCCATGAGGGTTTTTCTTTCTCCTTTTTGCTCAGTCCCTCCACCAGCCAGCCTCCCAACTACCCACCTCCAACAGCTGTCAGCCTTGTATCTATGAGTCTGTCTCTATCTACTTGTTAGTTCAATTCGTTCATTCGAGTCCACATATGAGTGAAATCATATGGTAATATTTAGAGATTATCCTACCCCAGAGCTTGTTAAAGATATAACATAAAAAACAATGTGAAAGAATAGAGTTGGAAATGCAGCCTCCGAACAACACATTACTGCAAATGTGTCATTACACTCATTTACATGTGCTAACATGTCACTGTAGTGTATGGCTGTGAGATTAATGCACTTTCTATTTGCTTTTGCAACTATTTCTCCATCAATGACTATGTGTAGCTGTGCCCTCTGCTGGATTGAAATGGGTACTCTTTTGTGTAGCTGAACATAGACATAGTGTGTGATAATCACATCTGTTTAAGTAGCAATTTTCATTCCTTGAATTCTGAGTAATATTTCATAAATTAGTTGGCTCCATGCAACGCCAATCCCCTAATCCTCTTTATAAATTACTGATAAAGAATCTCATCGACAGAAGATTCAAAATACTGTTAAAGATGAGGTCAATACTGTGTATCAGCTGCTAGTGACTTGATACTTCCCAAAAAAGGACTCACGACTTAATATAATAATATAAATATACATTAATCTTTTTGGAGTGTCCCGCATCTCAACAAAATGCATAATGAAGCCTTTCATTATAGTACTTAAGCTTGCGAATATCCAAATAAGCACCAGTGCCACCCCATTTCATTTCATTAGGTCATTTAACCAGAGTTTCCTCCCAGGTGCTATGTTACGTTTTAAGGACACAGAGCCAAATAAGGCAGGGCCCCAATTCTCAGGAGTTTTATCAGTGAGTGGAGGATGCTGAGAAGCAAACCAACAGTTCCGGAGTAGCATGTCACCCACACTGGGATGGCCCAGATCCCCCTTCAATGACGCACCTGTTGCTCCAGCCTCGGAGAGCCGCCTCACCAACACGGCCCCGCCTTCACGTCCAGTGAGTGCTCCGTATGAGGGAATAGAGGCCCTGACACTTCAGCCTACCTTTGATGACCGAGAAGGGCAATTTTAGATCCTGGGATGCTGTGGGGTCTGCAAAGATTTTGTTAGGCCATATCCAAGTGCAACTCCTCTTTATACCCCAGTGCTTCTCCATGGGGGGGTGATTTTGCCACCCACCCCCATACTTGGCAATGTGGGAACATTTTGGGTTGTCACAGCTGGGGGCAGGAGGTGTGTATGTGTGTGCGCGTGCACACGCGCTGCTGGCATCTAGAGGGTAGAGGACAGGGATGCTGCTCAATACCCACAACTGGCAGCCCCACCACAAAGCATTACCCAGTCCAGAAGGCCCATGTGCTGGCAGCTGAGCAATCCTGTGGACCCAATCACTTCTTTCATGTCTCTTTCATAAGTCTTTGCCCCAAGGTCATTCCTTAATAAACATCCGGCCCCCTAAACTCCATTGTTCAGTCAGCTTGCTGGGGAACAGTTACAGTAGGATCTATCACAAGAAACCGTTTGTTTTTGTATTTGTGTATATAAGCAAGAGAGTGGTATCTATGTGTTTAAATGTATTAGTATACAACAAAACTGGAAGGACATACTCTAAAAATGGGGTATTTTAAAATAATGTGTGTTTTAAAGATTATTTATTTTTACATAGAGGAAGGGAGAGAGAGAGAGAGAGAGAGAGACACAGATCATCAATGTGTGGTTGCCTCTCGCGCGCCCCCTACTGGGAACCTGGCCTGCAACCCAGGCAGGTGCCCTGACTGGGGATCAAACTGGAGACCCTTTGGTTCCCAGGCCCGCGCTCAGTGAGGCCATCCACTGAAAGAGAATGTCTGGGTGGTGGGGCAGGAGTTTGCCAAGAAGGGGAAACAGCAGGGAAACGAGGGGCCCGATGCCCTGCCTGCGAGGGCATTCTCCTGGGGAAGTGGCCCCTGCTTTACCCACTTTCCAAGTAAACTCTCAGCAGGGCCAGCACTACCCATGTGGCCGAGGCAAGGGGACAATTCTCTACAACACTCAGGTGGCACAGGGCTGTCGGAAGGACCTAAAAAGCCCCATCCGATAATAGCACCTATGGCTTCACACACCTGGCAGGATCATCCATTTCGGCACATGTCTAAGGGGAACTTGGGGGCTCAGCATGACAGTCTGGAATGACTCTGCGCTGTTTCCTGCTTTAGGTAATGGTCTCTGAAGATGTCCTTGCCATTGGGTTTGAAGAAGCTCTACGTCCTCTCACCCAGCCTTTTGGCATACCTCCGTCAATCTGATCGCCAGCTGTTGGGAGGTGTCCATAGTACAAAAAAGAGGACCTGTCACGCGGCAGCTGGACATTTTCTTTCTTTCATTTTCTTTCTTTTTTTTTTAAGATTTTTATTCATTTATATTTAGAGAGGGGAAGGGAGGGAGAAAGAGAGGGAGAGAAACATCCATGTGTGGTTGCCTCTCGTGCACGCCCTCCCCCATCAAGGACTTGGCTCGCAACCCAAGCACATGCCCTGCTTGGGAATTGAACCCGCGACCCTTTGCTTCGCAGGCCCGTGCTTAATCCACCAAGCCACACCAGCCAGGGCTGGGGCCTCGTGTTGTCCTAGCTCTGACTGCCCACCTCTCCCAGATACACCCCTCCCACCCCCAGGAAACACCGATACAAGATTACTGTGGCATACGCTCTGAGCAGACCATGGAATTTTTAGGTGCTCTGTTAAAATGAATGGTTTCTCAGCTAGGAGCAATTTTGCCTCCCTGCCCAGGGGAGATTTGGCGATTTTTGCTAAACATCCTACGGTGCACAGGACAGTCCTCCCAGTGAAGCATGATCTGGCCCCAGATGTCAGTAGTGCTGAGGGTGACAGAGCCTGCTTTAAAGAGCTCCTTACCTGCAAGAACCTTCTCTGTTCTTTTTTAAACCCTCACCCCAGGATATGTTTATTAATTTTGAGACAGAGACAGAGAGAGAGAGAGAGAGAGAGAAACACTGATTGGTTGTCTCCCATATGCGCCCTGACCAGGGATTGAACCCACAACATATTGGTGCAGAGGAGACGCCCCAGCAACTGAGCCACCTGGCCAGAGCTGTAAGGGCCTTTGAGAGTCTGACTAAAGTCCATATAAGGGCTATTTATAATTTGAGGTTAATGCCTAAAACAAATCGAAGAATATAGCAGACAACAGAGTGACGAATGCTAGGATTTATAAATTTCCACAGGATGGCACTAAAACACATGAAAACCCAAACTTCTCCAGCCTCCATTTCAGAATCCAGTTTCTCACTCACCCCGCTCAGCTCTCTGGGGTAACGAATGCCCATCCTCTTCAAGAGGGATTATACTTCTTTGTGCTTAGTGTTCCCCACCAGCAGTATTTTCTTTAAAAAAAAAATACTTTATTTATTTATCTTTAGAGAGGAAGGGAAGGGAAGGAGAGAAATGTCAATGTGTGGCTGCCTCTCACGCATCCCCTGCTGGGAACTGGCCTGCAACCCAGGCATGTGCCCTGACTGGGAGTCGAACTGCGATCCTCTGGTTCGCAGGCCCGCGCTCAATCCACTGAGCTACACCAACCAGGGTGGTCCACCAGCAGTATTTTCATGCAAATGAATTAAAAGGATTAATGACTAACACTTAGCTTGGCAGATAAAAAGAACAGGGCCCCCTTCTCAGTCAGCTACTACCTGTAGCAACAAGGATGTGGAAGAATCTGCTAGCTTCTTGCCTTCTTCTTTAGTTAACGTTTAGCTGGGAACCTGGCCAGCGGACACTTCCAAGACTCCACTACCCTTAGGATGGTCGAGTGATGAAGCTCTGGCCATGAGTGGGATTTAAGCAGAAGTGCTGTTGGAGACTTCTGGGTAATGCCCTTAAAGCAGTGGTTCTCAACTCGGGAAGACTTTGCCTCTAGAGGCATTTGACATTGTCTGGGACATTTTTAATGGTCACAACTGAGGGATGCTACTAGCATCCAGTGGGAAGAGCCCAGGGATGCTGCTAATCATCCTACAATGCACAGCAGAGCCCCCAAACACAGAATTATCCTGGGTGTAATGTAAATTGTGCCAAGGTGGAGAAATGCTACCTTAGCATATTAGAGGGACGGGGCACGCAAGGGCTTCCCATACCTCTCTTTCCACTGGCTGGAAGGAAGGGACAGTGGTGTGCCATCTTGGGCCATGTGGGCCAAGGCAGCAAACCAGGGAGCATGAAGCTACAAAATAGGTGGAATCTGAGTCCATGGCCCAGTGGATCCACCTTATCTCTCTGGATGCCTTCCGCCCAGAGAGATAGAATGCGTACACACACTCATGGTACTGTAGTATGCAGATTCATAGTACTCCAGCAACCGCTCTACCGGAAACATATGTACTCTAGCCTGCCTGTTCTGCCTTGCCCAGGAGCCCTTCAGCATTTTCTCCCTCCTATCTTACCCCCCTTGTTCTCACTTGCCTTCCTGCCCTGATGCAGCCTCTTGCCTAAGGCAGACATTCCAACAGGCCCCAAGTGAGTTGTCAGCTTCACTCTATACCTGACTTTTCCCAGAAGACACTACACTACTATCATCCCCTACCCCCATTCTGTTCATAGATATTTCCTTCTCCCCCCATCCCATTTTAGAGAGGGGAAAGGAGGGAGAAAGAGAGGAAGAGAAACGTCAATGTGTGGTTGCCTCTGAATCACCCCCAACTTGGGGACCTGACCCGCAGCCGAGGCACGTGCCCTGACCAGGAATCGAACTGGCAACCCTTTGGCTCACAGGCTGCAGTTCAATCCACTGAGCCACACCAGCCAGAGCCCATTCTTTAAACAGTAGAGGAAGAATGTTGTCTTAAAAAAAAAAAAAAAAACCTCGATATATGCTTTCTGGCCATTACCCTAATAGATTTTCTTCATATAACTTACTGTGATGTACAGTTACATTCTGTGTATTGTCTATGCTCTCCTGAAGAATGTTAATTTTATGAGGTCAAAAAATGTTCACCACTGTATATCTGGTAAATAGAATAACACTGGCCAATAGGCATACATAAACATATAATGCATGCCACATATATCATTTTAAATGTTCTGCCAGCTGTGTTAAAGTAAAAAGATATAAGTAGATTTAATTTTAATCTTATATTTTGCCTAAACAGTTCTTCCCTAACATGCTCTCACTATTAAAACATGAGATTTTTATCATCTTTTTCTCAAGCTACTTCTTCAAACTCCACGGTGCAACTTAATGTTACTGCACATCTCAGTTCAGCTACAATGTGAATTGTGAACAGCCACATGTGTTGAATGGCTGCAATGGACAGTGCAGGCAAAGAATAATTCATGAACACAGTAGGCATCCAGTGCATTTTTGTTCAAGTTACTATTCTTCTGTGCTATTGGACTCTTCTCTAGTGCAAGAAGAGCATGGTAATTAGGTCCATGATATTAATTAGCCGGACTTAGCCATCTCCTCTTGTTTCCAGTTTCCACTTATTAAAATAATTCTGCAAGGAGCATCCAGTTTACACCTGTTTTTCCTTGGAATAATTTTCCAAGAGTGAAAATTCTAGGACTAAAGTACACCCCCTTTTAAGGATCTTGCCATAGTTTGCCAGATACCCCAGAAAAATATGTTACTTGGACTTTGAGTGGTGTATACTTGGTTACTACTGAATCCTCTGCGACACTAACAGGGAAAGCATTGCTCATAATGATTGTGATGATAAAAGTAATGTTAGCGGGCATCATTTGTTTGCTCTAACGCACTGGGCATTGTGCACTAGGTATTATTCATATCTTATTATTCACGAGTTAAGGCTGGTGGAGGTTAATAAAGTAAGCGCTAGAATCGCGCTCAAACTCAGATCTGGAGAGCTATTCCCAAAGTCCGGCCCTTTCCCCGAGCCACGACCACTCTCCTTTAAAAGAAGAGCGAACTGTCAAAAGCCAAGGAACTATTCCAGGGACCTGGGCCGTGCAGAAACGACCCTCGTCTTCTCACCCACCTAACCTGTCGGCACAGATACAGCTGCCCGACGCGGGCGCTGGTCTGGGTCCAAACTCTAGTGCCGCGACCAGGGCGCTGCACGTAAGTCCTCTGCACCCTGCACCTGCCACCAGCGGTTCCCACTCTCAGCCGAAGAGGTGGACTCTCGTCCTGCGCCCGCCCCATAGCGTAGTGCAGAGCGCGCCACGAACCGTGTCGTCACCCAGGGCCCCGGGTGGGGTGGATCTTCCGGCGCGCAGTGACGACCTAAACCAATCGGAAGCTCACTGCTAGTCGCCCAGGCAACAGTTACTCCCATTCTCGACTCACAGGAAATAGGTCCCTGCTGTCCCACCGCCCAGGATCCGCAAGCCACGCGCCCACGAGGTGACTCTGGGGACGGCTGGGTTTTCTTTGGGAAGCGAAGGTGGAGCCTGGAGGCCCCGAGAGCCGAGAGCTTGGCTGTCACATTGTCGTAGTAATTATCATCCCGCGGTTATTTGTCAGAAGGGACGGGTTCCAGAAGCTCTCAGTTCTGATGTGCATGAGGATCACTGTATGACTTCTAAAATTCCGATGCCCAGGAATCCGTCCCAGATTAATTATATTTATATCCCCAGAAGTAGGGCCCAGGCATCGATATTTTTATTAAACCCCTCACCGCCCCCCCCCCCCATGTGATTCTGAAGTGCCAGTAACATTGTGTTAAGCTAGGGCAGCCTCATGCGTGGAGGGATGTCTAGAATATTGGTTCTTATACTCAAAAATTGGTGTTTCCTTTCCCCTGGCACTTTACTCTCTGTGGGAAGTCAGGGGTTTGGGTGGAAGTTGTCTGGAGAACATTTGCACCTGTGGTCTCTTTGCGCCTTGCCTGTGGAAGTGGAGAATGTCTTTGCCCTTTTTTCTTCCTCAGTATTTAAATTGAACCCGTAGCCAACAAAGTACATTTTAGGTTTGAAATCCCGAGTCCTTTATTACAGGCCAGTTGGTTCTGAACAATTGTCTTTTTCAGGAATGATTTTTAAAGTTGTTTCACAGGCCAGGTCTGTATTCAGCTGCCTTGCACCTGAGTTCAGAACAGTACCTGAAAGTCCAGACAAAAGATTAGTAACACAAGTAAGACTTCTGGCATTATTTACTCTCAAAATACAATTTCTAACTATATAGTTTATAAAAGCAGCAGTCTCTGTGATGGCAATGCGAACAGAAAACTATTTTGAAAAGATTGTTAGGAACTTGACATGGGCATAACTGAAGCGAGTTCACTGTAAGGTGTACAAATCCCCTACGTATGCTCATTGCCCTGATGGGAAAGTATGTAAACTAAAGGTCCAGAGAGACTTTCATTCAAAAACTGTTTGACAGATGGGCAAGGCCTTGTGGTTTTTAGGATCCACCATTGAAGGATGGGGTGTGATGAGAGGGCTAGGGGTTATTGAACAAGTGGGCTGGAGCAGAGGTCGGAGAGGCCGAATTCGCTGCAGAACTCTGGGAACGACTGCTCTACAACTGCAAATGCAGCTACAGAACAGTGACAAAAATGGACAAGTGAAGGAAGTAGAGCTAGGGTTGATCAGATGAACCGAAAACAACTTTGAACACATGAATGCATTCAAATGTCTTCTTTCTGAAAAGATTTGGAGCTTTATAATATTTGAGTGACTAGCTCTTCAGTAATTTTAGGAAGGGTAAGGGTAGGAGGAGAGGGTGTTACTGGGAAACAGCAATCCCAACAATGCCCAAGAACAGGAAATATTAGCTATGATTGTTTTATACTGGAAGGAAAATAGGAAATTTAAAAGAAATAGATTGCAGAATCCATGCCTACGGGTAATTGAGTAAACACCCAAATGAGTGGGACATAATGAATGCTGTATGCATTCAGAAAAGAGAGATTAACATGCAATTACCATGTATGTGTTTATAGAAGTAAAACTTGAAGTAAGGCTCCTAGAATCTACTGGTGGTCTTAACCACGTTAAACTAGCCGTGGGTTTTGCTGGTAGGCTCTTAACTTGTTTTACCTGATTGTCCAACCCCTATTCTTTCATGCTCAGATGAGGTTTTACCGTATGAAGGATAAACTTGCAGTGAAGAGATCCTATCTGTTTCCTTTTATGAGTTGTATTATTTTTGTGTCCTCAGTTGCCTCAGTTTTCTGCTATCGCATTGCCTGTTGGGTTCATGAATCAGAGGGTAACTTTGTTTTGGGGTGTCCTCATATTTCACTTCTGATTCCGATATTGGTCACATAGGGAATTGGTGAACTTGCAAATAAATCCATTCACACATCTAGCACTCTTGAGGACAAATTAAACAATGCCATTCTGTGGCAGAAGGTTCTGTTGGTTAAAAAGAAGAATTAACTACATCCTTTCAGTCTTTCTCCTTCCCTGGGCTGTGCCTTTGTTGTGACATTACTTATTGCAACACCCAGAAGAGAGTAAACTGGGGTTTGGGTTTGAGCGAAGAGTAAATAAAACTCCATTTGGGGTCTCCCTTGCCCGTCAGTTTTAACGGTAGCTGTTAGAGACAGAAAGATGTAGGCTTGCTGAACACTGAAGCCTGTGCACTTGTGGGAGGGAGGCCTGTGTCTGAAAGGTGGAGCTGGGACTGCTGGGAGTGGGAGACCGTTCCGACTTCAGCCATCTTTGATGCCCAGAACACTGCAGGGACCATGCACAGCCACAGGAGAGAGCCCGTCAAGGCATCAGGCCAAATGAACTTGCCAACCTTATCACGGGGCTGCGGGAGGGAGCAGGAAATGGTGCTCTCAAAAAGCCTCATTTTATTATTTTTCTTAGTTGAGGAAGTTCCTACCATTGCATGTGTTGTTGAAAGACATCCATTCTGATACGGTTATTACTGTATACAAGAGATTCCTTAGAACTGCATGACTCCATTTATGGAATTCAGGTTTCTTGCTGTACTTTCATGTATGTTGAGTGATCTCCAGCAGAAACGCCCCCCTTCCCTCTGCCTTGAAACAGTGTACTGGTAGGCCTAATTAGATCCCTGAAATGATCTGGTTGGCCCAGGGAACCAAATCAGGGGCGGCCTAACAGGAACTGTTCACGTTTCAGGGCTTTAACCCGCATAACTTATTTGATGACTGACTTTCCATGTGTTTCTTTGCAAAAATCAAAGCGGGTGACATTTCATATATTTAACTTTCAGAATTCTAGTGGAAAAGGAGGAAAGAGAGGAAAATGCAGTCATAGATTTGTCGTTTTCAGGGGTGTTTGTGGTTTTATTTATCTGATTGCTGTGACACACCCTAGATCCTATATTTATAAGAATATAAATATACAATGAAGAGAAGATACACAATACCACTCCTTTTCAACAAAGCCACATCACTTATTTGTGGAATATTTTTTTAATTGACGAAAATAGCCACAGTGTATCCATCGAAAACGACAAAGCTCTTGTCTGTCGTTATTCATGTACACTTATGCATGTAAAAATGTATCTTCCAGGATAAGCAGATTCAGTGAAGAATGAGTACATTTTCTCAGAGAGGCTTTCTGGGAAAATACATTGTTGACGACTCAGGGGCAGTGTCTTGCCTGTGGGGCTCGGCAGTGTTCCGTGAATGACCTCAATGCTGTTTTTATTCCTTCCTTTTCTGCTGGTTGAGGACAGACAATGAATTCAGTCTCTGTACTTGCCGGGGCTCAGCTGGGCAGTGACTATTCTGCCATTGTACTCACTGGGGAGGGCTGCCCAGTTGGTAGTGCTGTGGATCCGGGCCTGCCCTGACATTGCCAATCTCTTTTCTTTCAGCTGCGCCGTCCCATTAGAAAAGAAAGTGGCTGTTCAGTCCCCGAAGTATGCCATAATAGAGTAGGAGACACTCCCAGGGAGGTGGGGAATGAAAGATAAAAGTAAAGACCAGTGAAAAGGCATCAGAGTGTTGCTGTAACCATACGCGTTCTTTTTTTGTTGTTGTTGTTTTTTGCAATGGTAGCAGTGTCTAATGGTGGTGTTGCTCTAATGTCTAGAATTATTTTAATGTTGCCCTTTCAGAAACCCAGGTGTCTTATTAAGTCTTTAAACATTGTATGTGGAAAGAGTAACAAGCTTTAACAAGTTAACAGGACCCTTCCCTTGGGAGCTAACTGATGCAGCCAGCAGGGAAGAATATGGATTCCTTCTTCCAGTGATTAGACACTGGGAACTCTCCCGTTTCTCCTTGTTGGGTCACTGCCTTGCACACAGCAGCTGGTAGAGCGTCCATCAGAAATCATGGCGCTGCGGGTGTATTCTAACAAACACCTGTTGATTGATACTCTTTCATGGGAGCTGGAGGTCTTTTTTTTCCCTTAGGTCTCTAAATGTCTATGTAGGTCTTTAAGAAATGGTTCAATTTGCTTAATTTAGTCATGGAGATGATTCCTTTGTCCCAAATAGTAGGAACCGGCCACTAAGATTGTTGGCTGTAATCCGTGTTCTCTTGCTTCCACTCATCCTGTTCAGAGTCCTTTCCAAGTGGAAGGTAAGGAACAATTAGGATGTTTGGCGTTTGATAGTAAATGTTCTAGCGTCCTAAGCAGTGCACAAAGCATTACCGTTGAGGACAAAGTCGCTTGTATTCCATCGTTAATATAAATCCATCCTGTCTTAATGTCCTGGGTCTTAAAAGAGTTTAGCACTTTAACTGATTAATTGGTACACTTTATAAATAGTCAGCACACTGGCCTGAATCAGAGCTGCTTCTGCCTCAAATGCTGGAATTGGCTTTCTTCAAGCATCTCAGCTCATGGTCCTGGCATCTTTCTTGCAAAAATGTTCAGTGTGCCTTGTGTGATCTCTAAGGCAGTGTAACATGGCAGCCCTTTTATCAAATTACTGGTCGAGTTAAAGGCATAAATAAGTAATCTCTCCTCAAATTAGCACTCCCTCCACCTTTTTAATCACAGCCATAGACAATGAGCAGCCTGGCGGACATGATGAACTTCTTAAACGGTTGCCTACTTTATCGGATCTTCCTACACTTCTCACCCCACAGAGTGGACCTCTCGGATGCTGTCTCATGCATCTGCAGGGTATGGTACTCCAGCTTTTAAAGCCAGGCTGGATTGTCCCAATTATAAATAAAAACAGGATTTTCTGAGGGTCTGCACTAGTGTTCAATGACAATAATGTTTATTAACATTTGAGGCCGTCACACTTCCCCGTTTGGGATCATTCATATTCATAGTAATCTGGTTCTAAGTACACTTTGTAGGGCATAGAAGTCTGGATTCGAAACTCTTCATCTCCAGGAGACATGCAGATGTCTCCTCGACTTTTCTAATCTAATTTCTATGCTCCTTGTTAATCTTCGAACACAAATTTGATTAAGACACACGTGGAGTTCACTTTAATGTCATTATGCACTGCGGGCTCCCAGCGATGCAGATATCAGTGCTACATGAAAACTGGCCGGAGTGAATATGCCACTTAAAGGCTGCCCCTTACGGGTTAGCACTCAAGCGCGCTCTGATTTCTGCCATAATTTCATTCTGCGTTAGTCTTATTTCTCTGGGCGGTTAGCCCCTGAGTCGCATGGCATTTTCGGTTTCCTCAGTAACCTGTACAGCACACAGCAGTTAGCCAGGTTTTCAGGTAATGGCTCGTGTTTTAAACCTTTAAATGGTAGTTTAAGAGGAATGCGAACTAAACTTGCGCTTACATATTCACTGCATCCGTTCACCTTTTTCCAGTTTACGTTCACTGCACGTGCGTGAGTTTCTAAATTTAGAACGGGGAACAGGAAGTGTGGGCTATGTGCGAGGTAAAATTACAGAGGGCCATGTCAGCCCTCTTGGAAATACTGTGTTTGAGAGCTTTTTTTTCATATTTCAAAAGGAGGCAAATGGTTCTTTTTAAGGTTAAATCTTAAAAGAAGTCATTTTCACATCACAGTTTTCAGCAGTGCCCATAGCAAAACATCTGATCGAGATTATGAAATAGGTCAAGTTTATTGCTTAAGACTTGGAGGTTTTTAAATGTTGTCCTGTTATTAAGAGACGTTAGGAAAAATAGATACGAAGTTTCAGATACTTCATATCGGATTGCTAAAGTTTCAGAGGCCAAGTCACTGCTCAGCAACGCGTTGTGTTAGTGATTTTGTCTCACAGGCGCTTCAGTTCTCATGCATTTTGGACTTATTATTTTTGTTACTTTGTTTTATTTTATTACTATTTAACTTTTTAAAGTACATTCTGGTGCAGACTGTCACTTTAGTAGCTCTGAGCTCCTGGACAGGAAGAAACAAGATTCAAAGCCTGTTTTAAATAGGCTGTAAAAGGTACAGCCTGAATTTTACCTTTAGGTATTTCTGTCCTATCAGGAAATCACAGGCAGGGAGGCAGTGGGGGGGAGGAGCAACCCGGGCAGAGAGCAAGGCTGCTGGGCAAAGGCATTCTGCACCCGAGGCCTGGGGGAGAGTGTCCATGGAAGGGCTTCTCCTCCATGGGTTTCTCCACAGGGCCAAAGTGGTCAGACAGGAACAGTGTCAGGTCACACACTGGCTGAGAGGTGCTTATCGCAATCTGAACCAGAATAAGGCCCATTGAGGGGGCTTCAAGCGCAGGGCACAACCCAGGCTGGAGAGATGTCTTGCCACAGGCAGCCCAGGATGGCTGCGAAGGAGGCCCAACAGGAAATTATAAATTTACCTAAAACATGATGAGATTTTTTGGTGATGACGTGTCACAGTGTATTCAATGTGTGGCCCAAGACAACTGTTCTTTCAGTGTGGCCCAGAGACACCAGAAGGTTGGACATTCTTGTTAGAGTCTTCTCCTGTTGCAGAAAAACGAACTCTTACACGATCTGGGGTGACGGAGTAAGCCTTTATTACACGCGTGGGCCCAGAGGAGACAGCTTCCAAATTCTGGGCACTGAGGAGGGGTCAGGTGGGCGGTTAAATACTTTGCAACAAAGTGGGGAGGGGAGAGGTCTCGTGATACAAGCAGGAGATACGTAATTGTGAAAGCCAAGGACACAAGAAAGGAAGGGGAGTGGTCCGGGGCCCAGGACAAAGAAACAGCAGGGGAGCATCCAGGGCCCCCAGGGCAGGAAATCAACTAACTAGTCAACAGGTGATAGTCTGAAGCCGGGAAGCCAGCAGGGAGCCATCAGGGGCTGATGCAGAGTGCCAGCTTCAGTTTCTATCTATATTTTAAATTTCTACTACACTCCAAGTCCCAGTCCGAGGGCAAGACCTACCAAAGGATTCCAGTGAGTTGGCAAGATGTAGTCTATTCCAGCCTCAGGGACATGCAAATTTAATTTAAATTTGAGTTAAGGATTGGTGAATAGAATAATACAGTTGTCCATTTTTAGTTCATGCTCTGTGTCTTATTTTTTGTATACTTACTAACTACTAACTATTTACATGTACACCTGAAACCAATACAAAATAACATTGAAAGTAAACTGTAATTGAAAAAGAAAACAGAGAAACCAGGACTTGAAAAACCAGTTCTTTTGAGCCGGAGGGGATCCCTCCTTTTCAGACCAGGAGGCTCCATAGGGGTGAGTTGCGGGAAGGCCGGGCACTGTCCTGGGAAGAGGCACCCTCTGAGGAGCTGCTCCACAAACTACAAATCACCCACAAATGTCACACACCTACCTGTGCTGACCAGCTGTTTGCCCTGTGGCTGTTCTTTCCTAGTTTCGGTGCCCCTTTGGACTTTCGCAATCAGAGATGGCATCGGAGGTAAGATTTTTTTTTTTAACTTATAAGAGAAAAAGGTTAATGTAGTCTTCAAAATCCCGGTGTTCTCATTCCATGACTGAGAACAGCAAAGAAATACATCAAAAATGAAAAGTAAAAGCACCACTGGGTGCATTGCCAACGTCTTTTGTCCCAGGCAATGAGGAATAGGCAGGGCTGGCAGGCATTTGGGGGGCACACAGGGGCGAGCAGAAAACATGACATTCATTCATCCATGTGGTTCTTGGCTTTCTCACTTGGAACTAGTTGCTTAACTATAGTGGATAGAAAGGGCCAAGGGAATAGATGTCCAGTCCTTATCTTTCCCCGCATCCTTTCTAAAAATGATCATTATTAGCCTCTGTCCCACTTTTTAACGGCCATAGCCTTAAGCTAATTGTCCTGTGCATACCTCATGTACACATACTTCAGAGCAAGTATGAGTACACTCTGTGTCTGGTGAGCACGGACCTATCGTGTCCCCTTTTATCATACCTACTTTTATCTCTTGAGGATGACCTGTGGTATCTAGCCTGCACCTCCCTTGACTTTGTAGGCAGCACCATCGGGAACTGGGGAGCCTTGGTCTTGTCATCCGGCATATGCAAGATACTGGCGTCATTATTATCGAGCAATGGCTTGGATGCGAAGCCACCAGATGGCCTATTGGAAGGCCGTGCAGCCCTACTTCAGGTCCCCATGGTACTTCACTCCCGAAGGTCATCCCCAGGGCCGTTATGCTGAGAAGGGCAGATCTCCCCGGTCCTGGGGCCATTACTGGGCTTCCCAGGGCTTCCGCTGCACGGATGGACATTCCCCGTGGCCTGAGCAGCACCATCCCGACAGCACGAGAGGAGTCCAGGCCTGGGGTGTGCCGGAGGAAGAGGAAGAGGAGGAGACCGACTCAGATGAGGGGGTGGAGTGCGACCTGAGCAACATGGAGATCACCGAGGAGCTCCGCCAGTACTTCGCGGAGACGGAGCGGCACAGGGAAGAGCGGCGTAAGTGCGTGCTAACTCCTCTCGCCCTGCACTCTGCAGTTTTCTATTCCCTAGGCTCTGTCGAGTTCTTTTCTTTTTTTTTTTTTTTTTTT